>JH720307.1:768879-915469 GCA_000231825.2 Tetrahymena elliotti 4EA | reverse complement strand
GTTCTATTAAATGAGAAAATTAGGTATATATTTTTAAACTCTCAACTTTGAGTTCAACAATTATGTTCTAAAAAGCTATGTTCTATTAAATGAGATTAAGATCTAGTTAAGAAAACTAATTCTTTTTAAAAAAAATGTTTTTCTGTACTTTTAATTGTAAGGATAGAATAAAATGAATTATAAAATGGTAGTTATTTAAACAAAATTTTGAAAGAATTTATGAAAATGTTGATAATTATGAATGTATCTAAGTTAAAATATTTATTTACCAATCAAAATTTAATTTAGAATTTAGTCATCAATAAATTTAGTAATGGTCTTGAAAGATTAAATGAGGGAATGAAGCAGAAAATAAATAAAACGATAATGAGAAATATTAATAATTCATTATCAGTCTTATTATAGATAGCTTAATTAAGCACTTAAAAAGCTAATTCAAATCTTAATAAAAATAAATAGTAAATAGCGAAGATTATATAAAAATTTAAAGTGCATTAGCTTAAAATCGAATTTCACTCCTTCATAAAATAAAATATAGACCATTTTTAGTTATTTAGAATATACGCAACAACAAGATATGTATTAGCAGTAACCTCCATATTAAAAGCCTTCCAAGTAAGGTGGATTATATTCCCTTAATTTAGGATAAAATAATGGACCTTACTTAACTAAAGATATTATGATAACAAACCATAAAAGCCTTTAGCTGTTAAATGGTAAAGATGAAGTAGCCAAAAGTGCGGCCAGTATCCTTTCAGGAGTTGGAACTTCAATTTTAAATGCACCAACTGTAATATATGAACCTCCAGATATTTATGATGAAAGAACATAATAATTTACAAATTACGATGAAAGATATTAAAGCAAACTCTCAGCTTCAGATAGTATGAATAGTGTAACCTAATTAATTATGGTAATCAGATTTATTTTTTAAAATCCAGATTTAATATAAAAATGTCTATCCTCCAAATATTTTAGTCAAATTGGTTGATAGTTGAAAAATATTTAAAAAGCTTAACTATCAAAAGCAGTTTTAAAGAACCTTTAAAAAAGTGAATGCTTTTTAAGAAAATAAAACAAAAAATACAAAACAAAAATGAATATTTTGTTTGCTTAAATTTAATTCGTTTTGTAAATTATTAGGACCGCGTTTCAAGAGCAAAAGAGTCATCAAAAGAATATGAAGAATTAGCTAATGAATACAAAAGAGATTTAGAAAATATATAGCACACCATACATAATAATAATATCAACAATATAAAAGAAATATAACCGATGCTTAGAGAGTTTCATTAAAGATTAAAAGAAAGGCTTTAAGAAGAAAAAAATGAAAATTATAAATTATAAAGAGAGTTAGAATAGCTAAATAGAGACAAATTACAACTCTAGCAATAATTACTTTTCTGTAGTAAACGTGTTTAAGATTTACAAAAATACACAGGTATTCTTAATGTGGAACCATAGTACAATGAAGGTAGTGATGATGAAGAATAAGATTCAGATAACGATTGAAATTATCTCAACTTAAATTCATTTTATTTTATTTTGTTTTTACAGGCACTTTATATAAATGTATAGAATTTAATTAAAATATTATTCTAATTTAAAGTAATTATCGTGACCGACTTTCAAAATTCATTTCATTAGTTAGGCTTGTTGTTTAATAGATATTCTTTATTAAAACTCCAGCTAATTAATAGAATTAACTTTAAATTATTTTCATAATAAATATTTAAATTTAATTTCGTTGTTTTTTAAGATTTTAACTCAAACATTCTGCTTTTAATTTCTTTTCATTATTTTTACTCTTAAGTTCTACTTTTCAAAAAATATTTTTTGTAAAATTAAATTAATAAAGAAAAAGCTCTATTGAAATTAAAAAATATTTTAATCATTGCTCAATCCTAAAATTATCTCTAAAAAAAATTAATTTATTAAATAAATTAGATTCTTTAAATTTTTTAAAAATCTTCAATGAAATCTTAACAAAAATCATTTCAATTTTATCAATTTTTTTGAAATTCACAATTTTGAAAAAATATTAAAAAATATAGATCTTTTTTGACAACAAATTTAATAAACCTCAACTAAAATGTAAAAATTAATTATTAAATGATTTAAAAATAAGTTAATATTTAAATAAATATTTAACTAATTTAAGAATATGATTAAGTTTTACTCCTTTAGTAAAGAGATTTTTTTAAATTATTGTAATGAAAATAGTTTTTGAATAAAATCATTGGAGAAAAAAAAAATAATATGATTTTAGAAATTATGAAAAGAGTAAAATAATAAGTTAATAAATGAATTAACAAATGAATGAGTAAATTATTTTGATAAAAAGCAAAGCAAAATATAAGAAAGAAAAGAATAAGAGTAGAGAATAAATATGAAAAGAAACAATTAGAATCGAAAGCGAAGTGTTAATAAATATGAGAAAATGAATGAAGATATCTTTCAAGATTAGAGAGAATCTTTATTAATTTATTGTCATAATGACAATCACTATGGGTTTTTAAATTTTGCAAAATAAAAAAATAAATCAAAACAAAAATTAATTAAAAAATATTGAATAATATTCAAAATTAATATTGAATCTATAATCGTTTTAGTTAAAAAGTAAAAAAAAGATACAAGATGGGTGATCCTTTTTCATATAATGGTGGTTCCATGCTCGCCATGAAGGGTGAATAGTGTGTAGCAATTGGTACAGATCGCCGTTTGGGTGCATAATTCCAAACCGTCGCCACTAATTTCCAAAAAGTATTCAGAATCCAAGATAATATCCTTTTAGGTTTGACTGGTCTTGCAACTGATGTTTAAACTTTGTAATAAAAAAGATGATTAATTATTTAATTAGAATTTCAAAGGAAAATTTTCAAATAAGAATATGTCGAAGAACAAAAAACTTTATTCAATTAATAAAGGAATTAGTACACATAAAATGAAGATATTTCATAAAATTTATGCTAAACCATGTTATCATTGACTTAATTTTTTATTTTAAAATATAGCCACCGTTTAATTTAATATAAAGTAAACTTATACAGACTTAGAGAAAATAAAGACATGAAGGTTAATACTTTTGTAAATCTTATTTCAGCTACTCTCTACGAAAAAAGGTAACACAATCGATTTTATACTTTTGCTTATTGCAATAATCAATTGATAGTTTTTTAGTAATTTCATTAATTAATGATGTAAAAACGTAAAGATAGATAATGTTATTTGAGCCTATTTTTAAACATGAGAATGCTTCATAATTATAAACATAAAAGTCTTATTAAGAAAGAGATAAAACTTCTAAAATTAATGAAAATGATTTATTTTTAAGGAAATATTATAAGTAATCCAACTAGTTTACTCAACAAATAGATTTTTAAAAGCAACTTAATATACAAAGAAAAAAATAGATCTGCAAAGATTTTTTATTTATTGTGAAATAATAAAATCAAAATAATAAGAACATTTATTTTAATATTAAGTATAATATTCCTTTATTAAACATTTTTAAACTAAAATAAATAGATGGGGTCCTTATTTTGTTTCACCTATTGTTGCAGGTTTAGAATATGATGATGTAAAGGGTGTTGTTCCCATCACTGCTACTTATGATTCTATCGGTTGTACCTCTATTGAAGGTGAATTCTAAGTTGGAGGTACAGGTGCTGATGGATTAATTGGTTCATGTGAATCTTTCTGGAGAAATGGTCTCAAGCCTGATGAATTAGAAGACATTGTAGCATAAAGCTTAAGTGCTGGTTGTGATAGAGATATTCTTTCTGGTTGGGGTGGAGTAGTCTATACTTTGTAAATAAATATATTTAAAATATTCAGCAAATAAATAATTTTTTATTTTATAATAGAACCAAGGACAATTTATCAGTAAAAGTACTTAAAACCAAGCAATCTTGATTTTTATAATAAAAAAAATAACTTTTATACAAATTAAAACAATATTAAAATTAAATCAAAATCAAAATTTTAAAAAACTTTATTTTTTATGTTTTATATGAAAAAAAGTATTTTCCTATCAGATTTAAGCTTTTTCAATACAAAAAAAACTCTTTTTCATTTTTAAGTTTATCTGTTACTAAGAATAATAAATCATGTTCATTTTCTTCAAACAATAAAATAAATTTTTAGAATTTCAAATTTTAACTAATTTTATAACAAATAATAATTTTTTATTTGTTGATAATAAGTGAAAATATCAAACAAAAAGAGTTTTTATAAATTTTAATTAATATTTACATTTTAATTTTAATTTAATAAAATGATTAAATATGCATCATAAATAGCAAACTTAAATCATTCTTTCTAAATTCAATTTAAATATAATTTCAATAGATTTAGTGCTCATTTTTTAATACATTTTGGATCATTGTAATTTTAAGATAAAAAATATTTTAGCAAAATTATTTTTTCTTTAGTAAAGTTTATTTCCAATTACACAAAATAAAATATTTTTTAAAGAGCTTTTATTTAAATTAATACTTATTTTTAATTTTAAAAATAAAGATTTATGATTGAAAATAAATTTTATTATGAAAGAAATAATATTGTTAATTATCAACTTTATTTAATCATCTTAATTCGCAGTTAAATTTAAATTTAAAATTTTATTAATCAAATCTTTTTTGTTAGAAGAATTAAGAAATCAATAATCAATTAATAAATATTGTGTTGATTTGTATAGAGAGATTAAAAGATACCACACTAATAAAGTAGAAAGAATATAAAAATAAATTGGTAAACTAACATATTGATTTATATATAATATATTTAATACGAGTTGTTGTTAATTGAAATCTTCTATATACTTAATATTTTTATAAATTTTAGTTAGTTTTTGTTGATGTTTTAGATAGATATAAAGTCTTGCCAGTTAGTTTTAAGATGGATGGATATTTATTAATATATTTAGTATACAACACAACTATATCCTTATAAAATTATAAGCATATAATTTAATGCATTTTATTGTATTTTAGATACTTTGTAGTTAAAATTTTGTTTGATTTAGCACTTTATTTATTTGTTTGTTGTTCATGTTGGAAAAATTCTGCAATAGCAATTAATTTATATTAGTTATTGAGAAGATGATTAAAATCATAATTAGTTTGTTTGTTACATTTTAATTCAGTTACAGTGTATTAGCTGACGTATCAATTAAATTTTTTAAATACTATTATTAATTATTATTGCGTCTAAGAGTAAATTTCACTTTGTTGATTTAATTGCGTTTGAGTGTGTGTGTTTGTGTTTGTTGTTTAGATAATATTTTTATATATTAAGCTACTTTAAATAAATTCTAGCTATTATTTACTAGTTTTATATTATGAGAGTTAAAAAATAATTGATATTCATTTCAGCTAAAAATTAGTTTCAATCATCATTATTCACTCATTTTGTGCTATATCAAGTAATAGAGTGAAATTTCAATTAAAAATAGGTAAAAAGTTACTTAGGTTTATTAACCAACCAAGCAAATTTTACCTTAATTTTTATTAATAATCTTGAATTTTTCATCTGAATTTTAAAATGCTTTCTGGATTGCTTGGTGCTTTTGTGTATTTATAATTATTGCTGTTATTATTGTTTTAATTTGCATAAGAGTTTTAATTATTTTATTATCCTGGATATTGGTGATTGTAACTATGATTACCAATGCTATTACGATTTTTATTGAATGAGCTATTTCCATTAGTGCTCATGCTTACACTAGACTAGTTTTAATTTTAAGGATTATTATTACTGATGCTTAATGTTGAGTAAGCGTTGGTTAGCTCTAAACTGTCTATCTAATCTCTTTCATTGATAACTCCAACTGCAAATCCAATATTTTAAGATTGTTATGTCTATGAAGAATCAGTTGATGAATTAGATTATCCTGTGAGAGAATCATCAAAAAAATTTAATTTTTTTGATATCTGCTGCATTTCGCTTGAATCAAGATATCTTCTCACAAACTTTTTTGATTTTTTAGGAGGATGAAACCATGAATTTTTTTATTCTAGCTGCTCTAATTATCTAGCAGGAGGTGTAATATAACTATCTGCGCTACCAAATTCTACTCGAGAAATAGCTGGCTCAAAATGATGTATATAATTATCAGTAGCAATTTAATAGGTATTGCTGCTTCGTAAGGTTTGTTGAGTACCACTTTTTGGGTAAAAGGTATCCATGGAGTCTCTTTGATTCATTGACTGTGATTGGTAAAAGCAATTTGATAAGAGCTACCTATATGTATGTTGTTTAATTACTCTCTACTTGCTAATATTGCCCTCTATCTCTTTTGATGGTTTTTGTTTTAGTTGAGTTTAATAATTTTTAGTTTTAAGTTTTTTATGTGATGAGTATTAACCCTTTTTTTCTGACTTTTGTTTGCGAAATTTATTAATAATATAAACTGGGCCTTATTAATTTTATTTATTATTTTTTATTTTGAGAATTAAAATTTAATGAATGTCAGTCCTCTTTCTAAATATATCATTCAATACCAATTATTTATTTCATTCATTTTATCAATAACTAATTATTAAATACATATTTGGCGGATATCGCGCAATTATTAATTTATAATTATTTATTTTTATTTTTTGGGTTAG
Source organism: Tetrahymena elliotti 4EA (assembly GCA_000231825.2). NCBI lineage: Eukaryota > Ciliophora > Oligohymenophorea > Hymenostomatida > Tetrahymenidae > Tetrahymena > Tetrahymena elliotti. The sequence continues at coordinate 908,858 of JH720307.1, read as the reverse complement.
AGCATTCCATATTCAAGAAACAAAGAAACAGCTATTTGTTTATTTATTAATTCCTTTCTTATCAAAGCTAATAACACTTTCCCTCTTTAATTAATTTTAACGTATATTTATTTATTTATTTGATAGTTTGCTTTTTTCATTTTTTTTGATCAAATTACCAATGACTAATTCATGTATCTAATTTTGATTAATATTTATTTATTTGCACAAAACAGTGTATTTCTTTTCATTTTAATTTATATCAGTAAATTTATTTGTTCCTATTTTACTCATTTCTTTCATTTTTCATATCTTTCTCTTTAGCTACTAAAACAAAGAAAAATTTTAATTTTGGTCATTTCCTGGATTTTAAATCTTAAGAATAATAAATGCCGATCAAATATTTAATAAAAATTAAAAATAAATATTTAAGAGAAAGAGGCCAATCAATATTAATATAAAGATTTTATATTTATCATAAATTTAATTCTATAGCATAATCTACTATCAAAAACCCTAAGTATTTTCAACTCTGAATACTTCAAAAAAATATCTAAGTTAAGAACATCCTCATTCATTAAGAATTTTTTTACCACTATTTTCTTTGATTTAGTAGACCTTTCATTTCTGTTATTTTAAATATAAAAAAATATTTTGATTTTGGCATTTAATTTGCATAAAATTTTCAATAAAAAATTAATTATTTGATCAATTTTGACAAAATGCTAATGTTAATAATACAAATATTGCAAAATAAACAAATTTATTCTATTAAGTAATATTAGATTTCTTTTGTTCTAATTAAATAATATTTTATCTTGAATTCAATTGACTAAGAAGAATTTTATCAAGCTACTTGTTTACAAATTTAAAAAATTTAAATATTTTTTTGTTTTAATAAATTTTAAGTATAAAAAAATTACAAGTGTCAATAGTTATTTTTATGCTTAATTTTATGGCAAAAATAAATCTTTAAAAATAAAGAATATCAAAAAAAGTTAAAAAGAATTTCAATATCACTAATCTTAATTTAAAAAACAAAGAATTCTCTATAACTTTCTTTAAAATCACTTCAAACATTTTTTTCCAATCAATGATTTTTGAACTGTATTTGGTTTTAGTTATTTTTAAAAAATTCTATAGCTTAATATTTATGTTTATAAGTATTGAATAGAGTTAGCTTATAAAATGTATTTAAAATATTAAGCATAAACAATTTGCTCTTCTAGAATTAAACTTAAAATTAAGAATGATAATAATTTAAAATGAAAATATGATTAAAAAAAGAAAATAAGTTGAAAAAATTTAAACAGCAAAATTGGTTTTAATAATTATATAAAATTGATAAAATTTGATAGCATTTTTAATTTTAAGTACTAAACAATAATGTGCTTATTGTAAAGAATCTATTTAACATATTTTTTACTAATTTTAATTTTTTTAATAATATGATTTGTTACAAATTCATTTTTATTTACAAAATTTTTATTAACTTTTTTATTATTGATTTTTTGCCTCATCTCTCTGAAAAATTTGCTACTTTTTAGTTCACTTGTTGCTATTTAAGTTATTTTACATTTTATTTAATTCTTTGGCAATATCTATGGTATCCTACCTTTATCTATTCTATATTTACTGCTGTTGGTTTTGTTGAGGATTTAAAACTGGCTATCCAAATTTTGCAGTTACGTTCAATTCATTCTGAGCAGTTTAATTTTGATTTTAAATTTTTTACTATGGTTATAGATTGCTATTATTTGTTTACATTTAAGCTTATTGTAATTATTAGTTTTTAATCTAAGGCTATTGTTAAGGCAACTAACTTTATTAACCTAAGTTTGCTGCTTTGATTACCTGCTAAGGTTCAGGTTCTGATTCATATTCTGAATATTCTTCATACTCAGACTACTATTAAGTTTGATTTTATCCTTATGGTTTCTATTAAACAGACTAAGGTACTTATTATTTAATTTATGAAGGTATATTTTATTAAATTGGTTTTTGAATATTAGTAGCTTACTAAGGATTGGCTACTTAAACTTTTGACAACTAATTTTGCTATTGAATAGGATTAGGTTATTGAACTTTAATTTAAGGTTAAGGTTAAGGTTCGGGTTCTGATTCATATTCTGAATATTCTTCATACTCAGACTCCTATTAAGTATGATTTTATACTTAAGGTTTCTATTAAACAGGCTAAGGTACTTATTATTTGATTTATGCAGGTATATTTTATTAAGTTGGTTTTTGACTATTAGCAGCTTACTAAGGATTGGCTAACTAAACTTATGCTAACTTGCTTTATTAAGGATTAGGATTAGCTTATTAAACTTTATTCTCTGGCTCAAGTTCAGATTCATATTCTGAATATTCTTCATACTCAGACTACTATTAAGTTTTATTTTATACTTATGGTTTCTGTTAAACAGGCTAAGGTACTTGAGATTTAATTTATGAAGGTATATTTTATTAGATTGGTTTTTGATTATTAACAGCTTACTAAGGATTGGCAGCAACTTAAACTTATGCCATCTGTTAAACAGGCTAAGCGGGTTTAATTTAGCTTTAGTTAACAGTATTATTACTATTTTATTGTAAAATTGAGTTTTATTACTCCATTTTATTATTTTAGATTTAGCTCTATTATGGATCTTGTTTTGAATTACTTTATTAACCTTATGCATTCTAAGCTTTTATTTCACTACCTTCAACTATATTTTATTTTTACTCTTCTTACTTACTAGGATTTACCTCTAAAGTTTTTTAACCTACTTATGATTATTCTTTTTAGATTTAAGTTTGCTATGATAAAGGCTATTATTAAGTTAGAGATTGATTTTGATTTTATTCTTTATTACTGATATATTATTACACAGTTGGATTTTACTATATACCTTGCTGTTAGTTTTTATTGTTCTAACTTTCATTCAAGTTTTACTATGGTTTTTGTAAGCTTGTCTATACTTAACCCTAATTTGAGGCTTCTTGTAGAGGGAGCTTCTATTACTATTACTTCTCTTATTCTGGATTCTGCATAGGTTAAGCTGGCTTAATTTGGTTTAGATTTTAAGAAATGTTACTATTCTATTATGAGTTTATGATTGGTTATCCTTCTGGTTTTAAAATACTTGAGTTTTATTATGGATTTGCTATTTATGAATTAACAACCTTAGAATTCTATTAGCTTTATTGTAATTAAGTGGTTTAGTTTTGTGGGTTTTATACATCTTGCTTTTAATTAACCTAGTTAAGATTTGTATTTTAACTATTCTAAACTTATATTTAAGGAGGTTTTTAATTATCTGTTAGTTACTAATTATTTATTTGGCTGTTGTTTTAACTTTGAATTTATTATTATTATTTACCTTTTTCCTAAGAATCTTCCTTGTTTTATTCCTGCTATTTAGTAGGATTTAGTGGTGGTTGTATGGATCCATTTTCCTTTTAATTTAAAGGTTATTATTGATTATTTTATGATTATTGCTATGGATTAGAAACATTTTAAGAAGCTTAATTATTTTTGCTTTACTCGATTGTGTTTTAGTTATTGTTATTAATTTAAACTTTATTCTGCTAAGAATCTTTTGGCTCTAATAATGATTTAACTTCACCCTGTTTAAATTAATTTTCTTAGGGATTATTATTAGACTTTAAAACACTTTTGTCAGCTGAATTGGCTTGAATCTCTTAATTTTACTAATTTAGAGGGTTTCCAGTTTTATTTTCTTATGGAATGGCTGCTCTTTATGGATTTTATGAAGATTCAATTTTATTTTACTGAGCGGCTGTTTTTATTTCAGATTCTTAATTGTTTGCTTAGGGTTTTTAACCTTACTATTATTACTAATTAACTGTTTACACATCTTTTTTCTATTCTGCTGATTCATTCTTAGTCTAATTATCTACCTTTATGTCTGCCTTTTGTTAAATTGTTTATGACTAGTTTTGTTGCTAAATTCCAGACTAACTTTATTCTTTTTTAGATGCATTTTTTCCTTATTCCACAAGAACACTTTACACCTAACTCTATTATTAACCAACACTTTCACCTTTTGGAGAATTCTAATTAGAATTATTTAGATTTTATTGACTTGGTAATGATTTTTAATCTATTTTTTAAGATTGATCTAATAAAGGTTTTTGCTGGTCTTTTTATAATGATGTAGTCTCTTATTTTTACTACAATTAAATATTTTAAATCTTTTATTGATCTATTTTTTAAGCAACTTATTTTCCAGCTGGTTCTACTTCAGATTCCTCCTCATATTCTGGTTCCAATTTTTTTTACTTCACAATAGGTGCTTTTTATAAAATTGATTAAGGTGGCTATGCTTGACTTTAATTATTTTAAGTATTTTATTTGATTTGATCTTATTTTTAAGGCTGGATTTCATTAACCTTTGGATTATTTTAATTCACCTAATTAATTTGTTAATTTTAACTTTAAGAGGGTTGTTATGACAAAATTTTCTGCGAAACATCTTATGAATCTTGATTATTTTATTTATCTTAACTTGATTAAACAACAGAGACAGGTTACTAAGCTTAGCTCTTTAATTATTGAGTTTCATTTTATATTACTTCAACTCCTTGTAAATTGTTTACTTTACTTGATTCCTACTTGATGCCTTACTATTAAACTTAATTAGGTTGCTTCTGTTATTATTTTTATTCATCCTCAAATTTAGATTCTTAATATTCTGATTAGTTTTAATTTTACTACTTAGAAACATTAATAATAGTTTATTATGATTAAGTTTTTTATGTTTAAGATTAGCTTGCAGGCAACTAAGCTTAATTCTTTAATTAACTTTGGGTTTGGTTCATTTATTTTTCTTATGCAATTTATTAATTGTTAACTTAACTTGGTTCCTACTTTATTCCTTGCTATTACATTTAGTTAGGTTGTTTTTATTATTGTATTTGTTCAGTCTTATTTTCAGATTGGTTTTAATTTTGTTATTATTAAGTAACAGGTTATTGTGTTAAGGGTTTTTAATTTTAAGATGAACTTGCAGGCTATTAATCTTAACTCTTTAATAGACTTCGGGGTTAGTTCATTTATTTTTCTTGTACTATTTATGAATGGTTAACTTTATTTGGTTCCTACTTTATTCCTTATTCTTACACTTAATTTGTTTAATTTTATTATTTCTTTTGTTCATCCTCATATTCTGATTCTTTGTATTCTGATTAATTCTAATTTTACTACTCTTTAGTAACATTTTATTATGTTAAGGGTTTTTAAGCTTCAGAAGAGCTCTGATTTTAGTTTATATATTTTTCGCCACTCTTTAAATTATTTTCTTATAGCTGACCCTATTTAGATAATTATGTTAAAGTTTAAGAAGGTTGCTATGAATCAGTTTTTAGTTTAGTTGATTCTTGTTGGGATTCAAAATTCTTTTATTCAGGTTTAGATGCAATTTTCTATTCTTAAGGTTTACCTATCTAAGATTAGTTTTAGCTATCACTTTTTAATTATTCTTGAGTTTGCGTGTTATTTGGTTTATTTTAATCTAGTTTTGGTTATTAATATTTAGCTTAAACATATTTCTGTTGAATTTCGGTTTCAGATTCTTCATATTCTGATTCTTCTTATTGCTATTATTGCTACTATAAAGGAGGTTTTTATACTTAAGAATTAACAATTTAATTTAATTTTTATGCTTCTTAAACATTTTTCTGTTTGTTAATTTCTTCTTAAGATTTCAAATTCTAATCTGCTAATTTTTAAGGTGCTTTCTCAGATTTCTAATTTGATACATCATTTTGTGATAATTCTTACTTTGGTTTTTCTTTCTTGACAGCAGGCTATAATTATTAGCTTTACTATGCCTAAGTTTAACTTTAGTTAAAGTACTTTTAGACATTTTACTCATTTTAACTGGGTTTCTATGGTGATTTTTATTAAGTTTCCAATTCAGATTCTTCTTATTCTGATTCTTGTTGGTTTTATTATGGTTTATTTAGAGCTTATTAAAGTTAAACTGGTGTATTTTGTGTTTATTTTTAATTTTAAGAATTTTATTTTTGAGCTGATTACGAGTTCTTCTATTCAATAGACTTTTAATTTGATGTTGTTTTTTGTTATTAAGCAGATTGTATGTTACCAGATTTTTAATCTTTTTAGTATTACATAAATTCATTTTATGCATGAATATTTTATTAATTATCCTCCTATGATTTTTAGTTTTAATTTACAGATGCACTTTAATTTTATTTTTCTAAAATGGATTATTATTGTGATTACTATTGTTACTTGGTATCTAATTATTAAGTTTATTTGTTACTATTTTTTATATTTGTTGTCTCTGAATCATATGATACATTTTTTTCTTCTTTATTGTTAACAGCTTCCTAATTTTATTTAAATTAATCTGAACTTTGATTTTTTACTTTTGAGTTTGATTCAGATTAATTAGATTTTTTTATTGGAATTGTTTCAGAATAGTATTCACACTAATCTATATCACTTTATTAATTTTCTTATTAACTTGATTATTTTTAAGTTTGTTTTTATTGAACAATTTATGAGGAATTTTATTTTTTTAATTAAGCTGAGTCCTTTGAGATTTGCTTTTTATTTTGAGATGGCTATCTTTTAATTTTGCTATCAATAATTAATTCCTCTCCTTAATTATTTTATTTAGTAAAACCTTCTCTAGTTTTAGTTTAAGAGATAGATCTATTTTAATTAATTTATTTTTCTGCAAAAGTAAAATCACTTTATTCTGTATTCATATTTGTTGTATTTTGCTTTGAAAATTATTAACTCTGCTGCCTTACTGGAGATTATCTCTGGCTCTAATTCTTAGATGAATGTTTGCTTAATTCTTTTTTCAAATCAGAAGTTTTTGATAAATTTATTTTTTGTTGTGAATCATTTCTCATAGTGCTTCTTGATCTGTAGAATGATGAATTTAGATGTCTTTGATTGCTTTTTTAATTTTCCCTGTCATTGTAAAATCCATTTGTTTGGCTCTTTTTTATCATTTCTTAAACTGAACTAGTATCACCTCGGCTTTTATTAGTTATCTTTTAAGAATTATCTCTAGAAATATTTTTCTAAGGTTATGGCTCCAATGATGATAAATCATGGTTGTAAATTTTTTCAATTTCCTTAATTTTATTTTGGGCATTATTTTTTCTTTTAAGTTTTCTCTTATTGTATGGAGAAGGTTTATTATCATTTTAATTAGCAACAGAAGAAGATCTACCACTTTTTGCTTAGTTATTATAATTAAAAATCTGTTCAAAATAAGGTTTCAACCCAGGATGCTTACTACTACTATTATCTCTGTATGTTTTTTAACTTTAAAAAAAATAAGCTTTATGATTTTTAATGAAAGAATAAAATTACTTTGAATGGGTTTAGATATCTTCTGGTATAGTTCCTTGAATACTAGAATTGTTTCTAGATATTATTTCATGGATGGATGAATATTAAGGTGATTGTCTGTTTTAATTAGCTGATTATGAGTTATCTTTTAGAGGAGAATCTAACAAAAATATATATATCAAATAAAAATTAAATTTATTTATTGAATTGCAATAATAAATTTTACTTTTTGAAAGATTACTTTATTCGATATATTCCAAAAAGGAATTATTATATGACAGATTCTTTGAGCTTTACTTATTATTACCATTTTTATTTATATTTTTTAATGAGCTTTTAGTATCACTTCCACTATTTAAGGCACTACTGTTATTTCTATTTGGCAAAGGTGAAACAGTTCTGATCTTAGGTCTGTAGCTTAAACTCTCTTCATTAGCAGCTCTTGCTGTGTATTTCTAAACATTTTTATAGTTTATTTACCCATCATTTGTATCTTAATATGGATTACTGTAATCAAGTTAATTCTTTGTTTTTTTCTTCTCAGAATATAATAGTTAACTAGGATTATTATAATCATTTAGTGGGAGATTTTATCTTATCTATAAAGGTGAAAGTTATTTTTTATTTTGCTTCTAGTGTTAAGGAGTCTAAATGTATGATCTATCATTTGAAATGTAATCTTTATCCTGATTTCTATTAGCCAAGTAAATATCACTACTCTATAAGTCTAATCTATTCTAATTTTTAAGAAGTTATTCTTGGTTCATTTAGTATATTTCTATCTTTCTCTTAAGTTTTCTTTTAAATGGAGATTGATAATTTTAACTTGGATTAAATTATTGACTTTCTCCATCTGTCTCGCTCGATGTTTTATCACCTAAGATCTTTAATTTTATATTTAACTTTTCTTATGAATTACTCTTGCTATTTATGACTAAATATTCTGATCCATCTTCTTCTCTTTATACTTTAAGATAACCCTTCTCAACTGGTTGATTTGCCTAAGAAAAACTATCTTGCTCTTAATTTAAATCAGCTTAGCTTGGTTTTTATATTTCTACTCTCCATGTATTTAATCTAGGTAGTAATACAGATTGACTTTAATCATATTTTTTTAGGGGTTTTGAAGGTGTACTGTATAGGAAATTATTTTTAGGAATTCTGTTGTAATCTACACTTCTTTTAACACTCATAGGGTTAACTACAGGATTTTGATAAAAAGGTACTGAGTTTAAATGATTACTCTAGCTTCTAAGCTTTTTACTTGGAACAATATATTCAGATTTATTATTTTTATTACTATTAAATTATGGTAAAAAAGAGCCGTTGTTATTCAAGAATTGATTATCAGAATCCTCTTCATCTATGAATGCACTCTTATTTATTCTATTATTATAAATTTCTTCCTTTTATGAGTCATATTCTGAATCCTAATTAGCTTCTGTTTTTATTCTTCTAGCATCTAAATTTTGCTTCTGTCCTCCATAAAGCGGGTGCTTGCTTAACTTATCATTCTATTCAGTTTATATTCTTTCATTTTTTACTTCTTTAACTTTTTAATCATGATACTCAATAGATGAAAATCTCTTTATACTTTCCATATTTTATTTAACTTCTGTAGCTATATTCTGCTCAAAGTTTTATGATTCCATAAATTTCTCTGCTTCTTCTGGAAACCTCTTCAAGAATTTCTTTTTATTTACAGTCATAGCAAGTAAACAACGCTTTCTCAGCTCTTCATTAGCTTTTGATAGTGCAAAATCAAAAAACCCAATATATTCATCCTTTTCTTTTTTCTTTTCCTTCAGATGGTCTAATACCTCGTAATATTTTTAAATGTGTGCCTACTCTGATTTTTTATTAGCACTCATATTCTATAGTATAGACTTCTCTTTTTACAAAACAGATCTATACTTCCTTATAAGCTATTCTTACTGAGCAGCACTTTACATATTCTATTACATTTACAACGAATTTTATTTATTAACTTCCTAAAGGACCACTTAAAGCCTCTGAAAATCATCTTCAGCATTAATAATCTTTTCTTGATTCTCCATGATTTAATTTTCAATCTTCAAAAACTTTATTGTTAATTATTCTTGTATTTTTTTCACAGTTTCTAAGTTTTATTATTCTTATTAAAGTATTTAGAGAGTGAAGCTTTCTGTATCTCTATGAGTATCTGTGATTAAAGATTGCTTTTTATGGACGCTGATTGATTATTTTATTGACTTTATTTCCATTTCTTCTAATGCTATGCGCTATTTTAGCCTCTCTATTTCTTTAAGATTCTCCTAATATAAATTTGCATAAGGGACTTATTATTCTAGCTATTAAATTTCTTTTTCCTACTTTTAAATTTCTTTTTCATTCAAGTCAAATACATCTTCAAGCTTCTAAAACAATTCATTTGAGCTATCATCTTTATAAGCCTAAGCTGCATTGAATTTTGAATTGAAGTCTTCTCCCTTTTTGAGATTTTTAATGAGATTTTCCTATTTTACACTATAGATACTATTAATCAGACTCAACTAACTTATCATTTCACTTCTGTCATGATTTAATTCAAGAAGAAATTTTTCATCCCTCCTTGTACTAGATAAATGTCTATCTACCGTTTCTATGAGTTGCCATGCTTTGCCTACTAATTTTTTTTTTTTATTATGTTTGTAAAAGTAATTTTCTCATTTTCTATCCATTTATTTTTAATTTGTAAATACAAATAAAAATAAAAGGCTATCAAAAGTTTCAGATAAAGATAAAAATAGGAATATATTTTTACACTAATCCTCAACAATATTTGGTTACTTCTTCTAGAGGTTACTCTGGCTATCTAAGCATTTTTAAAATATATTATTGTAAGTAAAATAGATTTGTTGTTAATGTAAAAGAATTAAAAGCCATTTAGTATTTTTACACTGCGGAAGACGAGGTGATTTGCAGAATAAATAATTATTGATGCTGTTATTGTTTTGAAAAAGATTCTATCTCATAAACTATTTACCTAATTAATTTATAATTATATTAATTTTTTATACAAACATTTCATTTCCTAATTTACCCAACCACTAAAAAATTAAAAAAAAAAATCAACTTATAAGAAAAACAAATAAATAATAAACTAAAAATACATAAGTGCTTAATTACATTAATAATTAGAATAATTAAAAAAAAGAAGAAGTAAGTTAAAAAAAATATGGGGTAAAATAAAAGCAAGGTAAAAAATGCATTAAAATAATAGCAATAGTAACTCTAGCAACAAGAATAATAATATTAATAAGAAGAAGAAGAAGAGGAATAATAATCATAAACAGAAGAAGAGGAATTGAATGAAGGAATATTATTTTTATTTTAAAAAGGATATATTTTTAATAAATATCTATTCAAATCTTCCTTTTAAGATGTTATTTAAACATGCTATTCTACTGATTTATTGTTAATTTCCACAATTACTATTATTAAATCAGCTGATTACAACATGGATAATCTTATTCTTTATATTAATAAGATTAAATAAAATAATTATCATAATTATTTCTTTGATGTTAAAGAATATTTTTACAGTCAAGATAAATTTTATTTTTACATTGTTTCAAGTACTTTTGATTTTACACTATAAGAATATTTAGAAAATTAAATTCTATCAAAATCTTAACTCTATGATTTGACTACCAATCTTCTCAAAATAGTGTAAAATCTATCATAATCATCAACTTTAAATTGTTAGCTCAATCCTTTGTATATTGGTTTTTCATCTCAGTATCAATCATTCTAACTAATTGACTATAATTTGAATCAATTTTTAAACAATCAATTAATTAATGACCATAATAATAGCAATAAATAAACTTAAATCTAAGAATTTATGAAAACAGTTTCCATAATATTATCTTAAGTAATATTACAGAGATCCCTTGATCCAATAGAGTTAATTAATTTAAATAACAATAATTTGAAAAATATTCTATAAAAGAAAAGAAAATAGAAAGATTTTGTTGATAAAGTTATTTGCAAAATCATTGATAATTAAATTAGTATTAGTTAAATACTTTAGATAATAAATGATTCTTTTTGTATCACTGAGGCAAATATGTATGAATTATTTTTAGAAAAATATAAAAATTAAAATTAAAAAGAAGAGTCACTAATTGTAAATTAAAAAAACTATAAAGAGTTTGAATATAAACTGAATTACAAATCAATCATTTTAGAAATAGAAGAAAATAATTTTAATAAGGAAGCTATTACATTTATATAAAACTAGTTAAATAAATGTACCCGATTAAAAAAAATAGAACTAATTTCAAAAATTACAACCAAAGGAAGTGAAGGAATTGAACTCTTAATTGAAGGAATAAAGAATTTTAATTCAAAAATAATTTCATTAGATCTTAATTGTTGGGGATGTAGTTTGACATAAAAAGAAACTCAAATACTGGGAGATTATATAAAACAATGTTCTAACATAAAATCTTTAAAATTGGAACTTGGGGACAATTAATTTGGAGATGAAGGGATTGACAATATATCAAAATCAATTAGACATCTAAAATATATCTCTTCACTATCACTTCAATTCCTTGCATGTAGAATTAGTGATAAAGGATAAATTGAGTTAGGAGAATCCTTATCATAACTAAAGAATTTGAGGAAATTAGAATTAGTTTTTTGGGCAAATGAAATCAGAAATTACGGTGCTAAAATTATTAGTAAAAGTATAAAAGATTGCAAATAATTAACTAATTTAAGCTTAGACATTTCTTAAAATTCCCTTTAATAGGATATTTTAAAAGAATTCATATAACCATTTTAGTAAATGCCTCTTATATAGCTAAGCCTTCGTCTTTGGAATAATTAAATTGGTGATGAGATATCTAATTTTGCTCTGGAATTGAAAAAGTGCTTATTTTTAAAAGTACTGAGATTAGAACTTGGTGCAAATTAAATTTCTAATTAATGTATTGACATTATTGGAAAATAATTGAAAGAACTACCATAAATATAGTTATTACATTTAGATCTTTGGATAAATAATATCAAATCAGAAGGTGCTATTTAATTATGCAATCATTTGAGTTGCTGCATAACATTAAATAGTATATATATTAAAATATCAAATAATAAGATTCAGAATATTAGATTCAATTAATTATCTCACATATTTTATAAAAAGAAAAATTTTATTAATGTTCATGTTAAGGATACTGACTGATTGATCTCTGAAATTTATGCAGTTTCTAATTTCTTTATTTTGTAACATATTTTTATCTAAAAAATATTAATTTTTTAATTTTTTCTGATTCGTTTGATCTTCTGGTTTTTTTCCCTAAATTTAGGCTCTCTAATCTAAAAGTGGGGTCAATAATAATATTACAGACTTTTAAAATTATTAATAAAAGATAATTTTCTTAGCCAAGGGAAGAATAAATAGCTAAATTAAAAAAATCCATCCAAATTACTTCAACTAATGCAATTCCTTTCTTAAAACATTTTTCTTAATTTTATCCTACAATATTTTAATTTCTTTTATAAACATTTTTTTTCATATTATTTCTCCTCCTAAATAATTTGTTTTCACTTTCTACTTTCATACTATTAATCATATCCTAATTATATATATTTTCTTCATCAAAAAACTTCTATTCATCGTTTTATATCTGATAAATCATATTTTTTTCTTAATTATAGATAAATGTTTTAGCTTACAGGTTCTATTATTATTATTAACTACAAAAAAAATTTTTTTTTTCTTCTTAGTTTCTTCAAATTTATCATTAAAAATTATTAAAATAGAAGAAATGATCATCTAAAATACAATTTTGCTCTTAAATAAAATTGTGTAACTAAAATAATTAAATACACTATCTAACTTGAAAACTAAATACCTTTCAGATGCTTTAAATTGTCTTGAGTTTTAAATATGTATTATTATTCCAAAACATTTTTTTATTTATAAATTGCATATCTTTAAAGTATTCTAAGTATTCTTTCTACTACTCCTAATTATTTTCTACTAAAATTTTCTTTTTTAAAATAAGTAAATTTCAGATTAATTAACTGTTACCAAACTCAAACAAATAGAAAGGAATATGAACATCATCACCAAAATTAACTATAAAAAATTATTTTATTATAGGCTAAAAAGTCAGAAATGAGATTGCTTTAACTTCATGTTCAAAATTTTTATAGGAAAAAATAGTTGAAAAATTTGAAAAATTGTCAAAATAAATTTATAAATCTCAGATATCTTTTATCTTTATTATGTTGAGATATTTTATTTAAAAAAATAATTCAAAATATTTTTCAATTAGTTTGGTACTTATTCACATTTTTTTTTTATAAAAACATTTTTTTTTAAATTAAAAACAATTAGATTAATAATGATATTTGATAAACTAAAAAAGTAATGCCAATGTCAATTAAATTCTAAGCAACACTTGATAAAATTTTTAAAAGCATAATATTTTTAGGATTATTTAAATATTTAGCATAGATATTATTGAATTTAGATATTTGATTTATGATTATGTTTAAAAAATACATTTTTATTTGCTTAAAAAATGTTTTAAAAATTTTTTACTTTTTTCTTTTCTTTTGCACTTTAATCTTAATATTTTCTAAATTTATATTTTGTTTATTTTTTGTTCATAAAATAAATGAAAAAATAAATAATTGAATATTTGGTTCTCGGTTACATATTTATTTATTTTATCAGTCTAAGCAATTTTTAATAATTAATAAACAAAAAATCTAGATACAAATTCACTTTTTTTCTAAATTTCTAAACATTTAAAAAATGTATTAAATAAATTGATTTCCTATTTAAAAATTGAAGCTAGTCAAACATCCATTCGCTCATCTATCTATTTTTCATTTTCCTAAAACAATAAAAACTATACCTACAGCCATAGCAAAATTAGATAATAAGCATTCCCTATTCAAAGAAATATTTTTATGTCACAAACAAACTTAATAAGTATACAAATTGATTTTACCTTGTTAGCTTTTCTTATAAATATTAGTATCCCAAAAAAGTACTCATTATTATTGTCCCTGCTCTCTTTGCAGCTGTAACATAGCTTACATATAGCAACTCCATAGCTTTAAAATGAAGTCCTGTAGATACATTTTCAATTAAGGATAAATAACTAAAACTATTAAAATTTTGAGAAAATGCTTCAACAAATTATTTCTTTGACCTATCATTAAATTTAAGATATTTTTAAAATATTTGATATACTATGGTAAAACTTATTATAATTTTATCTGAAATGAAATGAATGAAAATAATTTAAAAAAATTTTTTAATAAATGTTTTTTACAAAAGATATCTCAAGAAAATGAGAGGAAAACTAATAAAGATTCTCTAGACTAATAGTAAAAATGAAGGAGCTAAATTCAAGTACATCATTATGTGCTTTTCTTTTGTTGTTGTGTAAGTCCTTATATTGTAAAGATTATTAATAAATTATATTTAAAGTTATGGAATTATAATTACCAAATCAAACTGACTACTACCATGAAGAATGCACCACTTAATTTGAATTTTTTACCATGTAAACTGAATCTATAATAGCTTTCTTTATTTAGATCTTTTGCTTTGCTATCCATTTACTTAATGTATGCACCAATTAAAATTAAAATACATCCAATCACCCCCTATATTAAAATTGAATTTTATTAACTTGCTTCTACTAAAAAACTTATCTACCAAGTAACTGGGTATTTCATCTAAAAAAAAGTATCCCGTAACTAATAGAAATAAGGAATTCCAAGAAAGATAAGGAATACTTGTGGATAAGGGAGCTCTTATTTGTTTAATAAAAAACATTTTTTCTTTAACAGAATCAAAAAATATTATTTTACAGATTGACTGACATGTAAAAACATGCTTAAGACCTAAAATTTTGTTTAAAATGATATCAGTAATATTACATAGTTTTGTATATTTTACACAATTTTGAAAATTGATGTGATGAATATTTAGTAAATCATGTCATAATTATATTCAAGTGGGAAAGAGTTAGTTATTATGCATGTAACCAATAGATAAAAGAATCCAAATAAATTAGTGATAGCAACGCTGTCCCAAACAGTGATCGCTAAACTCATTCTCTTTTTGACTAAATCTCCATAAGACTTGTATATTTTAAAAATATTTAACACATTTTATTTTCATAATAACTGAATTAATAGTTATTGTTGTATTCATCTTTTACTCCTGCTCCAGTAGATACAGCAGTTGCTACCCATCCTAATAACGAATTCATTACCAAAGGAAAAAAAAAATTTAATACTTCTTCTTCTATATTACGATCTTGTGTTCAAAATAAATATAAATTAATTCTTAGATGGTAACACTAATAAGGCAGATATTATCAAAAAACACTTAGAATTTACAATTGCATAGCAATTATTTTTTCATAAAACAATCTAATGTAAAACTCATTAAAATAGAAAAATGTAATAAAAATATAATTAAAAAAATATTCTTTTTTAGTAAAAAAATTTTTTAATCTAAAAATTATTGAATTAATCATTTAAAATAATAAACTTTTATAATTTATTTTAAAGTAATAAATATTCAGTCAAATGCAAAGACTTTTTCAATTATTTATCATAATTTCAGAGATCTGGTTAATTGTAATTTTAGTGATTTAATAAAAAATGATATTTTAATTTTAGAAAATCTATTTAAAGAGAATGAACAAAATCAATAAAAATAAAACATTTGAATTTTCTTAATTTTATGAAAATATAAAAATGAAATAAAAACAATAAGAGTTCTTTAAAATTTAATAATTTTTTTAATAAAATATTTATTTGATTTTTCAAATGTTATTGAGAGATAATATGACCACAAAACAAGCTCATTTAAATAAAACTTACTTTTAAATCTAAATAATTACAAAAAATATTTGATATATTTTTTAAAGAATAAATATTTGATTATTTTATATTCATAAATTTAATAAAACTATAATATTTTAAGCAAAAGTAAACAAAGAAGAAAAATGATTCTAATAATTTGCTTTTGAAGCACAAATAAAAAGTAATAGACATCAAATATAATTAGTGTTTTAATTGCACTTATATATTTACATATCAATCAATATCTATTATTTCAATTCATTTTAGAGAGGCTCAAAGAGTGGGAAAATATTTCTTTGATTTTGTTCATAAAGAAGTTAATGTTAATATTTTAATTTTAAATGAAATTTCTAACAAAAATTAGTCAAACAAGAAAAAGTTAAAAATGAAGTTTTTAAAAATATTTTTTAAACAGAATTTATGCAATTAAATTATTTTTTTTTCATTTAAGTATTATATCTCGATACAAACAAATCTATTTATTCTATTTATTTCTATGAATTTTTGTTGCTTTCAGTTTATTTACATTCAAAATCAATCAAAATTAAATAAAATCAAACAATATACTATTTCAGGCATTTTAAATATAAATGGTAAAAAAATTACATGAGGGGGTTAGGTACTGTAAAATTTGTAAAGCGGGTAGCTGTAGTATTTTATATAATGTCTTTCTTAGATGGATATAACATTAAGCTATATAAATGAGCTAAACAAGTTGGATAAAGAAGTAATCTGATTGGTTTGCTTTTGGGGAAAATAGATTTTATTCAAAAATTCGATCTAAGAAAGATCTGTGATCTGATTGGATAATTTGATTAAAAATCGGATTTTTGAGGGAATTGAAATATAAGAAAAGGATTCTTCAAAATAATATAATTCAAAAATAAATAAAAATTAACAATTAATAAAAAAAGAGATATTATCTAACAATAATGAGCACAACTGGTAAGGGAGGTAAAGCTAAAGGTAAAACCGCTTCATCCAAGCAAGTTTCTAGATCCGCCAGAGCTGGTCTTTAATTCCCCGTTGGTAGAATTTCCAGATTCTTGAAGAACGGTAGATACAGTGAAAGAATCGGTACTGGTGCCCCCGTTTACTTAGCCGCCGTCTTAGAATATTTGGCTGCTGAAGTTCTCGAATTGGCTGGTAACGCTGCTAAGGACAACAAGAAGACCAGAATCGTCCCCAGACATATTTTATTGGCTATCAGAAATGATGAAGAATTAAATAAACTCATGGCTAACACTACTATTGCTGATGGTGGTGTCTTACCCAACATCAACCCCATGCTTCTTCCTTCTAAGACAAAGAAGTCCACTGAAGCTGAACATTGATTAATCAAATAAAATCTATACAAAAAAACTTACTTAATTTATAAACATATATATACTTTTTTGTAAAATAGAGTTTGTGTGTATTCTTTCTAATTAAGCATTCTAAGCTAATTAGTTAGCAAAATTAATGAAACCTTCTTTATGTTTATAAATATAAAACAAATTAATTTAAATTTTATATTTAATTAGTCATATGATTTTTAATGACTATTGGTTATCAATAATTAAGCAAGAAAACTTATAAACCAATTTATAATTTATTAATTCATGATTGATTCTTTCAAAATTTAAAAAAGATTTTAACAATATCATGAAAACAGTAAAGAATTTTTATTTTGATCTAAATTTTATTTTAGAAATCAATACCTTTATTTAATACTTATTTATGCCATAAAAAAATTTAATAGTTTTATTTTCATTCATTTATTTCTACTTTGAATTTATATTTAGGTATTTTAAAATAAACATCTTTTATTAATTACAATCTATCAAAAAATTTGTATTCAAATTTTATTACTTTTTCTGTATTGTAAAGATATTAAAAAGATATATGCTAACTATTTAGATTTAATACTGAGCCCTTCGCCATTGTAAAACGAAATTTAATTCAAGAGTTAACCAGAAAAATATAGATCAAAAAACAAAAAAAAAATTGAATAACGTAAATTAAAAAAAGCGGTGATTTAATATTTAATCTTTAAAATATTTAAAAAAGGTTCAAATAGCAAACTAAAATTGTAAGCAAAAGAATATAATTTAGGTTAAAATGAGCAATGAAAGCTTAGGAAACAGTTCAAATAATTTATAGCAAAATACAAATGAAGATAAAGTTCAATCTGTAAAAAATCTGATTACCAATCTTAAATTGCAATTAGAATAGGTAATTAAATAATAAATAAGATGTAACAAAATTTAAATATAACTTGAAATAATTTTTTAAAATAGGAAAAAATGCTAAGGTAGGAAGACTAATAACTATTACAAGAAGAGTAATAAAAGTTTTAAGAATCAGAATAAACTATTATTTAGCTATCAGAATCTATCTAGCGTTAAAATGTTCAAGTTGAGTAATTAGAATATAAAAATGAAGCTCTCCAACGCAAGGTGGATGAGTTATTAGTCTAAGTTAATTAAAAAGTAAATAATTTTATTAAAAATTAATTAATCTAATTGCTAAGTATCTAATTTTATCTTCTAAAAATTTGATAGAAAAGCAATGCTGGTGGTATTTTTGGTGGTATTTTTAATGGAAAGTAAAAATAAATGATGGAACATCTCTAAAATCAGCTTTAGCAATGCGAAGAAGAGTTACAAATTAAAACAGAAGAAACTGGTAATTAATACAATATATCAATTTATTGAGATTTTTAAAAGCTGGATTTTTTAATATTAAACAATAATCTAATTTTGCAATTTTATTTATCAAAATATATTAAGAAAGACTACATGAGCATTTATATGAGTTGAAGAAAGAGTTGAATAGCAAAATAGAGTAGCTGAATGTGTCTATAGAGTAGTATAAATAAGTTAGTGAGTAGCAAATACAACAAATCAAAAAGTAAGAGTAAAAAGAAGTAGATTATAAAAAATCTATTGATGGGCTTCATAATGCTAAAAAAATAATTGAAAAGGAGTTAGAAAATGCAATCAAAGATTTGTAAAATTTAAAGGTCTAATACTCTTCTGATACAAATTCACTTAACAAAGTTATTGGAATCTAAAAAGAACTTTTAGATATCAAAATTCCTTCATTTAAAAAGCAAAGCAAGAATTATGATATCCTTATCAATATTGAAAATGATAAACCTTAGCAACAGATTACTCTTAAAGTAAACTATTTACAATATAATTTTAATTGAAGCAATAAAGAAGCTTTTATTTTGAAATACAATTTATTAAATTATCTTTTTAAAATTTTCAAAAATTTATAAAGGAAAAAGAAAGAGAGGTTTTCAAAATGTTCAATGCCTAAAGAGATAGCATTAAGAAATAATATGGAAATGTGTTTACTATTTTTGAGTAAAAAATAAATACACTCTTATCTAATATCGAAAGTGGTAGCAATAATGTGAATACTCCTTAGAACTAATTCTCTAAATATAAAGACTGTGCTTCTATTTTTAATTTTAAGATAAATGGAATAAGGGATGGATTAAATAACATTTTTGCTTGCATTGATAAAATAATTTCTTTAGAGTACTAAATCTCTACTGCCAAACAATAAAACTAAACAATAGAACAGATAGAGCTCATAGAAAAATAAGATAATTTGAAAATTTTGCTGCTTGAGAAATTAGAGGATTCTAAGAATTTAGTTACTGTATTTTTAAGTGACATGTAATTGTACTTAAATGAAGAAATGACCCTTTTTAATACAATTCCTTCTTAGCTTTTACAAACTTACTAAGAATTAATAGCAAGTATTAAAGATATTGAGCTCATACAAAATTATTATATATAAACTCTATAGTCTCTTGTTGTCTTCAATATAAATGATGCTTAGTAATTTTCGTATCTTAGAGATAACTATAAAAATAAATAGAATTCAAAGGATGAGCTCACTCAAATTAGTAGTAAGATGTTTACTAAGCTAAATGCTTTGTTTAGTCTGTTAAAGAAAAAGAGTTCACAAGAGAATGAAATCATTGAATAAATAATAGCAATTTCAAAGGAATAAAACTAATAGAAAGGAGATCAGGAATATTTATCTCATAATAGATAAAGTGTAACTTACAAATTCTAGTTGATCTCACCAAATGCTTTAATTAATGAGAATTTAACTTTAAATACAAGCTTAGATGCCTTGAGAATTACATTGATTGAAATAAAAGATTTATTCTTTAATTTCTTAAATGATTTTAATTTCAAGGATTCATTCATTTTAGAGTAGTTCAAGTATAAATATTTATTATTAAAAATTACCTCTTCATCATTATTTTTTTTAGATAATAGGATCTTATAAGAGTTGTTGATGATTATATAAATAAAATTAATAAATCTGTAGATATTCATTCTATACTTAGCAATTAAACACAAATAAAAGTAAGTTTATTTATTGTAAATATGAAATAGAAATATTTTATTTTGAAAGGAAATGAGTGATAAAATTTATGATTAGAGTGAGTAAATTAAATCCTTGCATAGTGCTATTGATGAGTAAAATAATAATTTAAGGAGTGTTAACTTCAATAAAACAAAGGTTGAAGAGATTTTATCAACTAAGATTAAAATTTTAGATGAAATCAAAGAACATCTATAGAAATAAATGAAGAATGAAAATGAGAATAGTAATTCTTTAGAATATGTTTTGAACTTAGTTGATTAAGATAAAGGCACAGTCTTCTATTAAAAAAATATTATATAAACAGAAATAGCTCAAAGTAAAACTAGAATACAAGATTAAGTTAATATGGAGAAATTCTTAAAAGAAGTTACTAATAATGTAGCACCAATTGAAAAACTTTTATAAGATGGAAAGTTAAACAATGAAAATGATAAAAAAGCATTAACTATTTTCGAAAAAAGCAGAGAAAAACTAATTTCATTGCTTTACCAAGTAATTAAATATTTTATAATTTTTACATATTTTTTAAATGATTTTTTTAGAATAATTAATTAGAAAAAAGAGCTAAGGATACAGCTATTAAAGTAGAAGAAAAAGAATAAAAGATTAAAAAATACTAGACAGAAATAAATGAATATAAATCTCAAATAGACAAGCTTAAAATAAGCTCTGCTACATCTTCATCAAACGATAATAATAACACAACATCTGCTACTGCTAACAACTTAATAGATTTGCTCTGATTTAGTTATTTTAAAATCTAATTTATTATTGTATATTGTGAGTAAGTAAGATATTATTTACTTTTCTTTATTTATTATATATAACAAATATTTTGTATTTTAAATTTTGGCTATTTAACTATTACATTCATTCACCATTATTCTTCTTTTCAATTTTTATTTTTTAAAGAAAATAAGATTTTAGGATATTTAATACTTTTTATTTTAAAAATTTTTAATCAAAACAAAAGTTTAAAGATAAAATTTGATTTTATTTATTAATATGAACTAAATTAATTTTAACTTGCATAAATATTTTTTATTTTTTTAAAGAAGATTCACTTAAAAAAATAATTTTTTAACTGACGAAAAGTAGGAAATTATAAAAATTTTATTTAATAAAATTTAAAAGAAATAAAATAAATGTTTTCATCACTAAAAAATGAAAATTCGTTTAACTTACAAGATGATTTACAAGATGGAAAGAATATTTGAATAAATAATTTAATAGACTGAGATAAAACTTATTTTATTTTTGTTAAATTTTAATTTTTTATTTGAATAGAAATCTTGTTTTTATAAATTCAAGAGAAAAATCTATTTACATATTTGGTTGATTTATTGATTGATGGTTTATTTGTTAATTTGTAGATTCCTTTTTAACTAAAACTTTTTTTATTATAATCTTACTAGAAATATTATATTTCATAATTCATATTTAAATATTGTATTGAGGTAAATTTTAAACATAGTCTTTATCAAGATAATATCTTGGGTCTTTTGAAAGAGCATCATATATTATTTTATCATGAGATACTTTTGCTAACCAAAAATGCTAAATACCAGTAGTTATCAATTTTTCAAATATTTATTAGTTAGTTGATGATCTAAAACAGTCCTCAGAAACTGAACCCCAATTTCCATCTCCAAAATAGACTGTTCCTCCCTAAACTTTAGTCCTGTTTTTTATAGGAAATGTTCTTTTAAATTATTTAGTATGGTTTTCGATAGCAGCGACGAAATTGAATTTATCAAAAACTGGTGTCCAATTATTTTCTCCAACAGCAGAGCTGTTTGGTGAATCCCATTATTTGTCTTAAAAGGTACAAGCTGGATAAATCGGATAATGATAAAGAGCTATCTTATAATAATCTTTATATTTTTAAGCTACATCTTACATCCACTCTAGTTATGTGCCATCATAATTCATTATGTAACCACCTATATGTAAAAATTAAACTTAACTTATTCTTGATAAAAATTTTGTATAATTTGTTTTGTTTTTAGTGTATAATATTTTTTGAAGCTCAAAAATATTTTTTTGATTAAACATTTTACTGAAAAAATGTTTTTTAAATTTAGGCAAGAGAAAACATTTCAAAGCATTTTAAAATTTAATTGAGTAAGGAAAATTTAATTAAATTATTACTATCTAAAGCAAATATTATCATGTTTCCTATCAGATGAAAATGATATGAGGGTCTAGAACTTATAGGAGGAATAGAATTATTTATGGTGTTTTAGGGAAACCAAGAGAAAATCAAAGGTCCTGATTCATCTTATGTAGTTACATTGTAATTTTTAAGGGAATTCATGCCAACATCTCTGTTTCCTATAGAAAATATGAAAGGAACAACCCTATCAAGAGCTTAAAAAATTTAAGATTCAAAGTTATTTAAAAAGATGTCCCACTAGTGATAGCAGTTCTTCATACCATTATCTTGAGCAATATTTCCACCAAATAAGATTACATCTGGTTGAGAATCTACTAGTCTAAGATTTAAAAGATTTATGTATTTTTGATTACTCCAATCTCCCCCAAAAGCAATATTAATTTGAGGTGATTATGTTTACATTTACTCCTTTGTAGGAAGGGTCTTATATTTAGTTACTTTTAATACACTTTCATTATCTTAATTAATTACTTTAATTAGGTAAAGCCTATTCGATTATAAATTTTGAAATAGATTAGTAAATGTATTTCTTTCACCATTATTATCTAGCTCAATACTTGAATTCATTTAACCAGTTTACGCTATAGGTTCTGATTTAACTTCAAGATCTTATAATATAATTGAGATTGATTTAATTTCAATTCCTGTATGAATATTTATATAAACAGAGTTATCAGAATTTTCAGGGAGAGTTGCATATAAATGGCAGAGCTCTTCTTCTGGACAAGATTTTTTAAATGTGATTTTTCTAGTAAAACTAGTAGAGAGGTACATATTATCATTAATCAAGTAGCCAGAATCTTTATTAGAACAAACGCATATATCTTAAAAGAAAACAAGAGGAAAGACAGATATTGCAATAGCTAATAAAGAAAATATAAATAAAAAGTAAGATTTAACTCCAATTTAGTACGTTAAATAAAGGATAATGGTAAACATCATTAAACAGCATATAATTGAGGAACCTAACTCTACTTAACCAAATCCGCTTGATAAACTAAATAAATAAGCTATACAAGTTCCAAGAGACCACATAAAAAGCAAAATAAAAAAGTTAAAAAGTTTTTAGCAAAATGAATATTTCTTAATAACTAGATCTCTTTTATATAAGAATTCATTTCCATTTGAATCACTTGATCGTTCATCAGTTAAATCGTCACTCTATTTATTTTATTCTTCATCATTAAAAGGTGAAGTTTAATTTATTCTTGTTGGTAATATTCTTTAGCACTCCACTAAACGATTAAAGCTTTCTCGCGAAATTGAAGGCTTCATTTTATCTCCAATAAATAGTCTTTTAATCATGTATATAACAATTAATATAAAAAATAAGAAAAATATTGTATTTTCTAATCCGTATAACTATCCCTCATAGAATGCTAACCTATATTCTCCCTATCCAGACCAGTTAGGGATAGCTAAGTGATGAATTCCCATTTAAATAGTTTAGTTTTTGAATATAAAATATAGTTTGAAGTATTATTTAATACGAGATAGAATTTAGAATCAAATTAACTTTGCAAGTTTTTAAAGGATATAGCTACTATTATTTCTTCAATCTTTTGCTTATGTATAATTTTTAATTATTTATGAAATAATGTGTGCCTTAGATTATTTATCAATTTGGATTGAAAGTATTATTAAAAATGATTCATCAATCTAGAACTTATTTTAAAAGAACAAAAAATTGGACAAAGGGTAAAAGAAACTCTTGCATTTATTAAAGTGCTAGAAAGTAAGCCCATAAATAAATAAGGATTAAATATGATTAGATTTGCTTTAATAATTTTGTTTAGAATGCAAAAAGTAAAATTATAAATCAATATGATTTTAAAGTGAAGAAAAATTAAAATATTTAAGACACAATCATTAAATGAGAAGATTAAATTTTTATTTTTAGCAATTAACAGTATGAATGGCATTCTAATGATAATAATAATAATAATAATATCAAATATTCGTTTTTCAACAAAACATTAATTATATTATTAAAGTTAAATGTTTAATGGATCAATTATTTTCATCTAATTTTTATTGATAATAAAATTTTTACTTGGTGTGAGGGTTGTTAATTAAATATCAGTTTATTTAAAGTATTTATAACTTTTAAAAACTATTTCAGATAAATAGAAAAGATACTTGATAGATTTTTTTCTTCTCACAAATATTGAATAATATAGATATCTGCAATTAAAAACAGCTGGTACTTACTGATGCAAGTTACTTGATATAGAATAGTCAATTTTATATTAAAATAGACATACATATTTTTTAAATTTTAAATTATTGATGATAAATAATTTTAACTATTTTTAGATTTCATAAAATATTTATTTAATGAAAAATATTAATTTAATAATTTAAAAATAGAATTTATTTTTATTGTAGTTGAAATTTAAAAAATTTAAATTCAAAATAATAAATAACAGTGTTGAATAACATACACAAAATAAATGTTAAATCTACAAGAATTATGTATGAAAGAAATGAATAAATTCATAATGAATGAAGGTTCTATTGATTTATCTAACAAATTAATAATCTTTTATATCGTTGATAAATTAATTTTGAATAAAAAATTAAAAATTGAATTTATCTATCGTTCATAAAACATAAACAATTTTGAAAAAAGATTTGTTTTGATAATTTAGTGTGTTTTTTTAAACTTTCTTTATTTATTCATAAAAAAAGTAAAATAACAAAAAAGTACAGTAAAAAAATTGCTTTTCTTTACAGGCACAAAAAGTTGTCATCAGAAATATATCGAGCAAGCAAGTAATATTATGCAGATGCATTTATATAAAATTCCAAGTTTTAGTGAAGATATATAATAAAGCTAATGTGCAAGTAATCCATAAACATATCGCAGCTCGAATGATCACAGCAATAACTTAGAAAGGGACTCCTCTAGCAGCTCTTAATAATGCCCTATTACAAGCAAAAAGGAGAATTAAAGGTTTAGATAAAAAAGATAAAATGAAACCTAAAGCAGCAAATCTCGAGAAAATAAAGAAAATTATAACCCTAATTTAAATAGCTTAAAATTAAACAACTAAAACATAAAAGTTATTAGTGGTATAAGCCACTACTAGAGCTTATAAGAGCTAGATTTGTCTCATAATTAGATTCTGAAAATATAAAACATAGATAGACTCTACATGTTAACCACTCTGAATATTTCGAATAATAAAATATCCATTTTAGAGAATCTTTCAGAGTTGCCAAATTTATAAAACCTGAATGCCTCTTTTAACCAAATTAAAGTTTTTCCTAAGCTTTTGATAAAAAATTTGAATCTTCGCATTCTTAATCTCTCACATAATTTAATTGAAAATGAAGACTGCTTTAACTTCTTGAATAAATTTATTAACCTAAAAAGTTTAGATTTATCTGAAAACCCTATTACAAAATTATTAAATTACTCATAAACAGTTTTAAGCGTCCTTCCATCTCTTACTCATTTTGATGGGTAAAATCTACTTTAAAAATAACTGTACATCTACTCAATATTTGAAGAGAAAGATAATCAAAAGAGATCTAGATAATCACCATAGTTACATTTAATAAGTGATTAAGAGTTTAAAAGTATGCTTATCAATCATGATAAAAATAAAAGATCTCTTGGATGCAATTTAGCATAGATGGTTTCAGATATTGCAAATTCATCAAGCACATCTTAAAACTTAAAGCAGAGTATTTCCAGTTAAGTATTTTAAAATCGTGGTGATATAAATATTTAATCAAATAGATGTTCTACATAAAGCATCTCAACTTTTTCAAAAGAATTATAAACTGCTAAGCGAATTCCATTCAAAGAAATTAAATAAAGTGATTAAAAAAGTGATTCATTTTCTTACTAAAACTAACCAAGCAATAGCAATAGCAACAATAATTACTATTTTAGTAACAAAAAATTAGAAAATAGCTTGTAATTTAATAATTTTATAAGCCCAATTACTTCAGAAAATAAATTCTTAGATACAAATTCAAATACTTAATTTACCGATATAATCTAACTAAGCTAATAGCATAGTCCTAGAGATGAAATCAACCTAAACTAAAAAAGAGAAGATCTAGCTAATGGTACATTTATTTCAAAATAAACATTTTTTAATTATCACTCTTCTATCTACTAAAAACTTATAAAAAAGCTTTAAATTATTCTAGTAAAAATTGTCATCATGAAAAAAGCAAACAATCTTTTAGCACAATAAAGCTAAATATTCTTTAAGCAAGCAAACATTTAATTCAACAAATAAATATTTGTGTTCAATTTGGAAAGTTTAAAAACTTTAAATACTGAATACAATCGTTTTGGAATAAAAAAATGTTTATTTTTTTGTTGAATAGTCTTGTACTTAAATTTTTATTTTTTTTGAGACATCTGATATTAGTTAATCTGAGTTTTTTAATAATTTTAAAATAGCAAAGCTATAAAAATCAGAAGATATGAAGAATTAATGCATTGAATATTTAGAAAAATGGGATGCAAATCTTTCTAACTTTAATGAAAATTACAATTTATTTTTATTACAGAAGTAAGATTTATTTAATATTTCAGTCAAATGAATTTATTTTATTTAAAGTTAACTTTTTCGAGATTGGACAAGCAATGAAGGAAGTAAATTTTAAGATGTTTTCACTCATAAAAAGTAAATAAAAAGTTAAATTGATTTAAGCTCATTTTGATTAATTACTTTTTTTAATAAAGCCTTTAAGAGCTTATAGAAAAGATAAAGATTCTTACTTCTCTGACAGCATAAATAGCCTCTTTAATGAAAAAGGATAAAACCGATAAAGTAAATTGTTATACTTTATGGAATTTATGATTAAAATAATATTTGTGAATAATAAAAAAGATTGAAATAATTAAAAGATTAGAGAAATTCTTAAAATAACCCTTTCATCCTTAAGAGATTACAAAGAAAGCTATAGAGTTATTAGAGATGATAAAAATAAGTTAGGATTAGGAAGAATTAACCCACTTACAAAGAAATTGTGAACAAGTAATGTTAGTTATACATAATATGAAGACAAGGATCTTAAAGGATATAAAAGATACTAAACAGTTAAAGCTTATAAATTAAATATACAAAAATATCATAGATCAGAATAATCTTTATGTTAGTTTAAATAAAATTTAATAAAGAGGAAAGCTTCTATCATAATAAATATTTTAAAAATTTTTACTTTTCTTTAAATATCACATTAAAGATAGTAGTGAAGGTATTGCTAGCATATAAGGTATAATAGATTTAAATGAAAGCTTAAGAGATCTACTTTTTAATAATGATGATAATTAAATTAATAAATAAATTACTTCGAATAATGATGATAGTGATACTAAAAATCTTCTTAAGAGTAATTAGAAAAAGAACAATAATTCAACTCCAATCTTGTAAGAGTTAGATGCTTACATACATAATATAACAGATGATGACATAATTACTACAAAATAAAAGCTTTCTAATACCAAAGGAAATAGTTCTATTTGCTAGGCTTCCTAGCTGTAAGATGTGATAATAAATTCGTTCCATCACTCATGCAGTAAGGTAGATGAAAAAGAATATAATCAAATGAATTCAAAAGAAAAAAATTTCTGTGCAAGATGCCTGGAAGCCAATTAAGTTATGCTGTAATAATAAAGTAAAATTGAAGAATTGTCAAAAGAAATTCACTCTTTAAATGCAAAGCTATAAGAAAAAAATGTGCAAATTTCTGCTATAAAATAAGATCACTAGAAAGATCTCCAATAATTAGAAGATAAACACAAATAAATTTAGTAACAAGATGAAGAAAGATATTTAAAATTAAAGAACTCTTTGATTTAAGAGGAAGAGTTATTTCATCACTTAAATGATCAAATGTCATAATAAGATGCAATTATTGAACAAAATAAAGAAATAAATTAAAGACTTTCTGAATATAACAATTATATGGTCAAATTTATGGCATCTAAGAATTAAGATTCTTCTGAATTCTTTAAAATGGTTCTTACTTAATAAGCTTAATCAATAGAAAAAATGATGGTATCAAACAAGTCTAACAGTTAATTATATTAAAATTTATTAAAAGTTGTTGAAAATCATACTTTACCTTAAATGAAGTTGATACCTAAATAAGATGCTTCTTGCTAAACAAATTATACCAAATAAAAATAATCAGATTAATTTAATACAACCTTTGCCACATCACCTTCAAAGGGTAGAGATATTTTTAAATCCCTTGAAAATAACAGCTATTCTAAAAATAACTAAGTTAAATAAATGTTGAATATTTCTCCTCCAAGCTAATTCAATAGCAGTGCCTTGACCAGTAGAAAAAGTACACCCACACTTGATTTCCAAAAAGAAATTTAAAAAAGAAAAAAAAGTAAACCTTTTGATTTAAACTAAGGACAAAATACCTCAAAGACACTCTAGTCTCAGTTAGATTTAGAAAAAATTTATATTTCTCCTTAAAGAAACTAGTTATGTGAAGAAGATGAAATTCAAAAGAATCTATATACTTTTAGCCATCGTCACCCCAAGTCTATGGAAAAAGAGGATTATCAAAACCAAAATAGTAGCAAAAACAACACTTAAGAAACAGTTTATGAGAACAAAAAAAAAATGTCAATTAAAAAATCACCTAATTCAAATGAAAAAGAAATATCATTTTTCAGAAGCCAAAGTAATTCTAAAATAATCCCAACAAGTGCTTTTAATAAAAATTTATGGTAAATATCCTAAGAAAGCAAGAAAAAGGAAATTTCGTGTGCTGAAGAATCTTAAATTACTGAGATTGAAAGAGATGATGAAGATAAATCATTAAATTAAGTTTTGTCATAAAATAATGAGAATAAATTTTTTGAAGGAAAAGACCAAGAAAATGATTAAGATTTCTTAATCTAACAAGAAAATAAATAAAAACAAATTAGATAGCATTTTAGCTTTAGAGAGATTCAATAATTTGATCCATTTATCAATTTAAGACAAAATAAAATTTAAGAATTTTAATCAGATATTTTTAACAGCCATACTTTTAGTACTTCAGTAATTAATTCCAATCAAAATTAATCATAAAATACAAATAGAAGTGTATCTTCTAAAAAAATTGAAAACCAAAAAAGTTAGTTCGTTTTTAGCAGTAATCTCTAACAAAAAATATTCTCAGCTCTACAAAAAAAATAATAGATAAACTAGTAAAAAACCAAAACAGTAACAACACCTAGAAACTAATCTTAAGCATAAAATAATAATTAAGCAGCTGCTGCTGATTATATGTTGAACTATAAAAAGCAATATTAAAAACCAATATAAAATTCAAAGAAAAACTCTAATTTATCAAGTAAGTAATAAAGTAATGGCATGAATTACTCAAAGTCACAAAACGAGAGTAAAACACCCAAAAAGAGGTTCAATATAGATCTAAATTTAACACCAAATAATAATAATTTAAGTAATCTATAAAGTAAATCAACTACTCATTCAAATACTAATAGTTAAACAAACTATTTTGGTTACTATTGTGCAAGTACAAAGAACTCCTAGTAAACCCAAGCGAACAGCCAAAAGAATTTATAATAGCAATATATTTATATGGTTTGAATGTATAAATAAATAAACATACCAAACTGTAAATTAATAACTCTTAAATCAATTTAAATTTTATTCATTAATGTATATCTAAAATATTAACACTTGCAATTAAAAACTTTACTACCTTCTGTTAAAATTTATCAGCAGTTTTTTAAATTAGAAAAATAATAGCAAGAAATAAAATATTAAATGACATTATGTATTTTTTTTATTAATCCTTTTATTTTGTTAAGCAAATTAATTTATTTGGAAATAATTATTTAAAATTTTATCAAATAATTGTAAATTAATTTGTTAAAATTTTTTACACATAAATTTACAAATTACAAAACAAAGAAAGTATTAACATTTATAATTCAATACATTGTAAACTTCTGCTAAAATTAAAAAATGTTTTTTTAATTGAGGAAATATAAACTGGCTATAATAATTGAAAGAAATAAATACTTTTATTATATTAAAATCGTTTATTTTATCCAAGCTAATTAAATTATATGGGTGGGTATAGATATTTCAAATTTATTTGTTTAAAATTATAAAAAATTTAGCTTGTTTATTAATTAATGCAGTGATAAATTTTGAATTTAAAATTTTCCTAATAAAAATAAATCTGCATTAATAGAAAAGTTTTTTATTCTACCTTATCAAACAATTTAGATTTATTATTAAATAGCTTTTTACTAAAAAATAAAAATTTTATTTTCTTAATTTATGTAAATAATACTTAGTTTATATTCTTATCATAGTAATAAAATTGAAAATTATCTAGGTTATTTAAAAAATAAGAATTTAATGATATTTATATTTTAATGGCTAATTAGATTAAAATTTTAATACACAGAAATTAGAATAATATTAATATAAATTTAATATTGAAAATTAATAATAATGTAAGAAATTTATTTGAATTATTTTGTTGATTTCAGAATTTATTCATTTCCATCTTTCCAAAGGTTGGGCTTACCTTTATGGAGATATGGATTTATATTCTTTATTTTATAGAAATACTTTTGTTTTTAACTAGGATTCTATGCTAGGAGAGTTTATGTTTTTTGGGATTTATGAGATAATATTTATATTGAAACTCTTTCCTTTAAGGGAGGTAACAAAATAATTTCCTGAATTTTTATTTTTTTATTACTCTTCATGTGTTTGGGCATTGACAAGATATTATTCATATAATTTTGATAATTCATCCTTTTCTTAGTCTATTTGTTATCTTTTAAGTTGAATTGATTTTTTTACAGGAGATGCAAAGTTTAAATATTCTTATCGAGTTATAGTATCCTCCCTATCTAACTATTGAGGTTGTGAAACCTTATCATAAGACTAAAAAGAAATTTTATCTGGTGATAAATTTATTTCTGGAAGTTTTTCCTGAGGCTTTAAATATTTTTATTAGTAAGAATGAAGAGATTATATATAACCAGCAGGATCTATTGTAGTAGATCTTTATTTAATTTAAGAATTTTAACTTTCATTTTAATTCTAAATGGATTTATTTTAAATACTGTTCTCTTCTGTAGAAAGAACTCCTAAGTAACTACTTTAATTATAACCTTGCTTATTATGATTTTACTTAGCTATATTTGGTAAATTGTAATTATTCAAGTTTAAAGATTAATTATACCCATATAAATCTGTTGACATAACATTTGTTTTATATACTTTTTTAATACTTTCATCATAGGAACTCTAATTAATTTGCTAATCTTTGTCTATTTAATCAAGATAATTTTATTTTGTATTGCTATCCATAACACTTTACAAAGGTAATGTTTTGTTATTAGAAGATAGATTCTTATTTGCTTCACTTATATTTTAAATTCCATTCATTGTGATTTAATCAAGAATATCATTTTATCTAATTTAAAGATTTAAAGATCCATTTTACAACTGTAAATCATATTCTGTTTTCTCAGTTTTTATGTTTTTTTAGAAAATAGTCTCATTAGAATTGAGTGGATTATTAAAAATAGTTGAAATCTCATTATTTATAGAATCTTGTTTATTGTAGTTCACACTTTGATTTCTCTTATTTAATATTTAATTATCATAAGAATCTAATAAACTGTAGCTACCAGCAACTGATTAGTTTCTTTTTGGTCTATTCAAGTACTTTTATTAAATAAAAATATCTCCTGTTGAGTCTTTAACTATGTTAAAGCCTCTTTTTTAATAGTTTTCATCTTAATTTTTAAGAGGGTTCATTTAAATCTTAAAAACATTATTTCTTTTCTCCATCTGCTAAAACAAAGGTTGATCATCGTATTCTTACAAATTTAAAAAATTTTGCTTCTATCTACCTATATTTTTAAGAACATCAAGTGCTGCTTTATGCCTAAGTGGTGATATTATTCTCCCTTTTTTATTAATATGCTCATTTTAAACATTAAAAGGTATGCTTTAAGCCATTTTAAATTATTATATTGAGAGTTCTTTAATTACAAATATTATTTTTAATAAGTAAAGAGTCAGTCAAAAATAAATTAATAAAGATATTGATTGATGAATATCAACTTTTTTCTTAATTACTAAAGTTTTTAAATTAAATTATAAATTATTAGAATCCACAAATTAATATTTTTGTAATTTTTAATAGCTTTATCAGCCATAAAAATTATGTTACAAAAGAATCTCATTTTAAAGATATTTACATCCAAATTAAAGTAAAAATTTAATACCTTATTTTTAAATACTACATTCAAAACATAAATCTTGCTATATTACCATCTGCATTGATGAATGGGTAATAAATGAATACATATAATAGTAAAATATTAAATAATATCTGAATTCCAATATTGATAACAATTGAGTTTGGAATAACCTTCAAAATCCAATTTTCTTTTTATTCTTACAATTTCTTAATATCTTATTGTTCCTTTAGATTAGAATTTTATGAAATTAGAATTATTAAAAATACTAATGAGTTTGTGAAATATCTGAACTCTACAAGCCCTGCAGGAATTAATACAAGGCAACTTGAAAAGAACAAAGCCAATAACTTAATCTATTACATGCCATTATCTTTATTAAATAATATTTAACAATTTGATTAAAAATAAAGAATAAATTTACTTTTGAAAAGATTTAAAATAAAAGCAACAGAGAATGAATAAATTGGAGCCATTAAATATCTGAAAATAGCATAGCGACCATAAAAATTTTTCCAAATATAAAAAATATAATGTCTGTTATCTGAAAGAATGAATTTATGAGCAAATCTAAATTTAATTATTTTATGTGAATATTTCTTAAAAATTCAATTTAATTTTACGTAAATTAATGAATAATTCCTAAAGATATGATTAAGCTAATAATAAATGTCATTTTTTGATTCTTTATTGTATCCTTAAAATTATTCAAGTAAGACATCACTGATAAGGGTAAGTTTAATAAAGCAAAGAGTGAAAAATATAAAAGCTAAGTAGGGTGAAAAGATGACTCATGGTTCTATTTATCACCTAAGACAATAGACCCATTCTGCAATACAAAGCAAACAGATGCAACCAATACTAAAATATGTACTTTATACATTTTCAAAATATTGAAAATATTTTTGAAGATTAAACTTATTAAACTCCTTGAGCTAATGATAAAGTCTATTTTTTTAAATGATTGTTAAAATAAATAGATATACATTAATATTTTTACTTTTTTCTTAGAAAGCTTTATGATTTTCATCAATAAAATTAATCAAACAAATATAGATTATCCATATGGCATTTGTTTACCTAATTAGAATTGACAAGAAACCAAACTTTTATATTTTTCAAATAAATTAAAATTTGTCCAAAATCTATCAAAAATTTACTAATCCTGATACAGCGAATCTTTTCTTTGAAGAGTAGTAGAACATTCCTAAACATACTGCAAGGGATGCAGAATCTGTATAGAATAAATGACTAAAAAAATAAATAGTAGGTGTAAAAAGAACATAATAACTGAGAAGAACATTTTCTTTTGAATTAATTTCTTTAAATATCTTCTTAAGAAATACCATAATAGCAGTACCCAATAAAAATCTATTATTTCAAAATAATAAATATTGTATTTTGTAAACAAAATTTACGAATTTAAAAGTCTAGCACCCAGTAATATATTTTTAAAGCCAAGTAATTATCCTAATTTAAGAAAAGGGAAGATCAACAAATAAGTGCCCGGTGGCGTGGTCAGTTTATCATTCCAATAAGTCCATTCTCCATTTAGATAGTGATCCAATTAATCTAGATGAAAAAATTCATCCTTTTAAATATTTTTTATAAAATATATTTTGAGTAAACTATAACTTTACCATATAAGGCTATCTAATCTACTTAGATGTCTGTATCCAAGTATAAATCCCTATTACTTGAAAAGTCCCAAATAAAACTATTTCTTTAATCATATTATTATTTTTTCTTTTACCAATCATTAAAAAATATCTTAACTTTATTATTTATTAAAATAACAAGCTCAAAATTAATTAAAATCTAACACTTGGTAAAATTAAATAAAGTTTGATCATAACCATAAAAATTGATAAGTAGAATATAAATGATTTATATCAAAAGGATATTTAAAAAAGCTGAGTAGATATTATTTTAGTTCAAAAATATTAAAATAAAGTTGTTATCTTAAAAGTTAAAATAAATTGAAAATTGTTTACAGATAAAACTTGTTGTAAAACATTTGAGTCAATTTGTTAAAAAAAGAAATAAAAAGATTCCATAAGTTGTATAAATAATATAAAGCTAAATTAATTTTAAGATAGTTAAAAAAATAATTGTCTAACAAATATTTTAGATCTTCAAAACTAATAAGTTATAATTATGCAATCGATAGATACCTTAAAACCTAAATAAAAGTTAATTGTATCTACAATCGTCATTATATTTACATGTAATCATTTGAAAATTAAAAAATGGTAATTTTATGAATAAATAAGAAATCATTCCAAGAAAGAAGAAAAATAAGAGTATAAAGAGATAAAACGAAGAAATTTGTAAAAATAAATTAAAATACCTTTCTAAATAAATTCATATTTAAATAATTTTATTTCATATTAATAACTAAAACTACTTAGCTACAATTCAACCTAATACAAAGTTTGTTTTATAGAAATTCATTCTTGTACTGCTAGAAAATGAAGCCTAACTAACCCTTTTAAAATAAAAAAGAATTTATTAAATTGATAGTTGCTTCAGATTTTATTTACTAAGTTTTGAATTTGTTGATAGAATATTAATTTGAAGGATTTTTAATTGGCCCTTAACTATCTTTTAATTCAAATTACTATTATTATTATCTAGATTTTTCATGAAGCCTCTTTGTATTCTATTTAGGATCAAATTCTGCTTACTAATTTTAAACCACAAATAAATAACAAGGAAATTTTGTTTATTTTAAAAAATAGAATAATCAAATGAAATAGTTTACCTCAGCAGACTCTTGGTTTTTAACATTTTATTTGGGTTTTTCAACTTTTAATCCATTTCTTTATTCTTTTTCAATGCTAGTAATTAAGAGTCTCTTTGCAAATGCTTCTTCTTTATTAGGGGGCTGTTTAAACTACTATGGTGACTTGAAGAAAACTCCAGGGAGACAATCAATAGAACTAGTAATATCAAACTAGTATCTTCTTGTTTAAGCTTTATTAAATGTTTATCTTTCAGTTTAGCTTGCATCGTAGAAGGGCTCTCTGATGACTTGCTAATTTGGAAGATTTACAGAAGAACCATAGTCATACATCTTAAACTCATTTTATCTTTTATAAATACAACACTCATTAATTCATTGGCTATTTAAAATAATTTTAAATTACTTTATCAATCTTTTTTGGAAATGCTCTGGCTTGAATGAAG
This sequence comes from Tetrahymena elliotti 4EA, assembly GCA_000231825.2. NCBI lineage: Eukaryota > Ciliophora > Oligohymenophorea > Hymenostomatida > Tetrahymenidae > Tetrahymena > Tetrahymena elliotti. The sequence continues at coordinate 872,666 of JH720307.1, read as the reverse complement.
TTGAGTTTTTATTCAATCTAATTTATATTTAATAGATTTTATAAATACTTCTAAATTAGATATTTTGCTAATATTTATAAGATTCTTTAATTACGTTGAATATACAGGAGGGTTTGTGTCGGGAACAAATAAATTCAAAGGTTCAGACCTAGAGGGGCTTTTATATTAAGTTACTGTTGTAGTTGATCTATCAGTTCTTAGATTTTTTTACCCATAATTATCATTTTATTAGTTTGAGTAATGACCAAAAATGTTCTGCTCAGTAGAAGGATAATCAACTTTAACTTACTTTTTATGCTAAAACAATGGCTCTTCCTTTTCCTTTTTATTTAATAATAATTAAATGTAGCATATTTATCTTTTGGATATCTTTTTTACTATTTTTTAAGGATCTAATGTTCTAAATGTATCTTTAGATTAATTAGTCCTAACTATTTTAATTCCTTAGTTTTGATTAACTATTTACTAGTTATTCTAGAGCTCAATCTATCTTCTTCCTTAGTTTTAATATAGAACCTTGGAATTATATTTTGTTATGTCCGTATTCCTAGGTTGATGGTTGAGTTTAGAAGATTTAGAGTTAAACATTCGAAATAAATGTATAGATCTACCTAAATTAAATTGCTTTTATTAAATCAAACAAAATTTTATTTTTAGTTATTTAAGAAAATATATCTTTCAGCAATAATAATAATATTTTTTTATAGGCAATATTATATATTTATTGATTTCTTTTTCAAATATTAATTAGTTTTGCTTTCTCTAATAACCAAACATTCTTTTTTTTTTTCATATTCTTTTTATATTTATGTAAAACATAACTGGCTAAAAAATTTTATTATTTTGCAGGACATCATTAATTACTTATATAATAAATCAAAAACATAGTAATTATTCGATCCCACCTTTTATTAAAATGTAATCTAATCTTTTTAGGCTTGTTTTTTTTTTAGAAAAAAACTCTCGAAAATTTAATTTTGAATTCATAAATTAGCTTTATTGTAAATATAAAAGAGAAAAATGAGCAGTAAAATATTTAATTTTTTGAATAACCTCGCGAGGTTTTTTATATTTATCAAAAAATTTGAAATAATTTGTACATATTTAAATTAAATACATTTGTGCTGATAAGTCAAATAGTTAGGGAAAATTTTAATTTTTAAAATGAATAAAAATTAAAACAAAAATTGAATATTAAAATGATATTTGATAGTTTAATTTTATTAAATTGTTTCATTTGGTTTTTCTTTTTTTTTACATTTTTGGGTTATTTGCTTAAGTATTTTTTGTTAATTGTGTGCTTCTTTTATTCTTTGCAGCTGGTTTAATTTTTTCAGCTGAAACTTCTTTATCTCCTTCTTCTTTTTCTAAAATTTATTTGTTTTTTTTTATTTTATGTAATTCTTCTAGAGCTTCTTTTTCTTTTTCTTTTTGAATTTTTTCTTCTTCCATTTATTAGTCTTTTGTTCCAGAACTAGTCAACATCTTCTCAACCTCCATTTAATTATTTTAATTCATTTTTTCCAATTCTTCAAATTATTCTTAAGTAAAGTAGCTTTTTCTATCTAACTCAAAAGCTTTTCCCATTTTTTTGAAAAACTATTCTGTCAGAATAGATGTAATATCAACAGAGATATCTACATTGCAGTCAGGCATTTGCTTTTTGATCCAATTAGGAAGCTTACTTTTAACAAGACTTCTGGCAAATCTCTATTTAATATAAAATTATTTTTAATCACACTCCAAATTTGAATTTAAAATTTACTTTTTCTGCCATAATCATAATACCATAATCCGTTTTACCTCTCATGACTCTACCTAAGCATTAAGCAGTTTATCTCATAGCATCGAATTCGATATATTCATTTTTAGTAATCTTGAAATTTTCTGTTAAATACTTACATCTTTCCTAAAATAAATTAATAATTTTATTTGTAAGAGCTAAAAAACTGAAATATTTACAATCAAAATTGGATCCTTAGAATTCTATACAGGAAATCCTACCATTACTACAGCTCTTCCATAATGTTCGTTAAAATCAATACCCTCTGCAATCTTTCCTCTTGCAATAGAAAAGAAAATTGCACCTCTGCCACAATCACATGCTTTTCTAAAGTGGAATAAACTCTATTAATTTAATTTTTTATTTAAAACTTCTAAAAAAAGATATGATTTTTACCTATGAAGTTTATGCAACATCTTTGCTTTCAAAATATAACAATTTATATTTTCTCATTTCATCTAAAATACCTTCTGAATTCCATTCATAAATTATTTTTTCCATATACCTTCACATAATAAACAATTTATGAATTAATCAAAAATGAAATTATGATTTACATATAAGAAGGGAAAAATGCAACTATTCCATCTGGCACAAATTTGCTTAAGTCAATTAGTAAGCTTCCATAACTACGAGTAACTGTCATATTTGCTCTAGCTTCATATTCAGAGCTCAATTAAGTAAAGTCTATTCCTTTAGTCGCAATCAAGGGTTAAATAGAGTTTCTTGTCAATTCAATATCTATGCTCTATAAAAAAAGTACATTTCATCCTTTTTTAGAAATTAATATTGATAATTACCTTTACTGTGTAAGGATTGAAATTTAAAATTTTAGGATATATTTCAAGAGGAGACATAGTACCTGATGTTAATATTACAGACTTAAACTAATTAAAAACATGAGTCATAGCTAGTGAACAGTCCAAGCAAGCAAAAGTCATCAAAGGATCATTCAAAGAGCCATCTTTTGGATTTGGTTGATATATAATTTTGAAACTATTTTTTTAAACAATGATAAATAAGTGTCTTAATAAATTTATTTATCATAAATTAATACCCTCTAGCATAAGAAGCAAGTAATGAAGTGAAATGTGTAATTGTGTCAATAGCAGAAAATTCATCTGTTTCAGTAATTTCTAAAGAATTCAAAAGCATATTTAATCTTTCGCCTGCTAACCTAATAAGATAAATAAATTAATTTTGTATTCTTATTCTAAAATTAAATATACTTAAGAGAATATGAATCCAAGTGACTTGAGATATACATATCATTAATAAACTATGGAGGATCCTAGGTTGTAGCATTCTTTTCTTTAAGTCTATTCTTTAAGAATATAACAATCTTTTTCAAAAACTAAATGAAAGGTTTAGCTTTTTTGATGTGAAAAGGAATAGATTCTGCAGTCAACTCAGATGGAAGCTGTTTCAATTAATAAATCAATAAATTGTTTTTCTTTTTATTTTTAAAACTGATTTACTTGTTTGGAGTTTTCATTAATTTAGTTATCATTTAAAACACCTTTATTTTTTAACCCTTACAAAAGCTAGTTATATTCTGATTCTAACTTTTCATGATTAATTGCTTCAACTCTATCAACCTATCAATTATTTTATTTATTTATACTAAGATTACATTTTTGTTATTATTTTAAATTAATTACTTTTGTTCCAAGTACTTCTATGTTTTTGTAAGCCATATCAAGTAATTTTCTATTAATATCAACTGTAAATACTTCTAAGCAAACGTTATCTATATTGTGAGCCTCATCAAATACTACTAAACAATCCTTCCATAACTCCTATTATATTGAGATGCATTTATTTTCTTAAGTTGCAATTAAAAAAGCTAAAAATTTACTTTTTCTAAAATTTCTGTCATTTTGGCATCTAACATGTACATATAATTATAAACTATAATGTTGCTTTGGTTAAGTAATCTTCTTGCTAAAAAATATGGACAAAGTTTATTTTTTTCTCCATATTATCTTAAGTCTTCTAGGTTATAAATTCCTTCTGAAAATTTTAACTCTTCTTTTTTACCTTCGAAATTTTCAAACAGCTAACATAATTCTATTTCGTCAATACCACCTATTATTTTTATCAAATCTTCAAATTATTTTCTAAAAATTTATTCTTTACCTTTGTTTGATTTTTCAAAGGACTGAGCTCTAATCCAAGGAGCAGTTAATTTTTTACACTCAGCATCTACTCTATCTCTTGATTATTAGCTAGAAACTTTTGGATGAATACACAAGTTGCTTCTAAATATATTTTAATTAGAATTATAAGCAAAGTAGAAATTAATCAATTATATTCTCTAAAAATAAATGAAAATTATTTACCTAGCTGATAAGCCAGTGCATAAAAATTTAAATTATTCATCAGGTTTTTCTTATTTTCTATGATCTAATATAAACTTTACTTCTTCAATTGTTTTTTCCATTTCTACAACTGTACGTGTGCAATAGATTAACTATATTTAAAAATATTATATCATATTTAATTTCATTTGAGAAAATAATTTTTTTTTATTGACTTTTTTAAATTTGGCTTAATTAGATTCTAAGTAAGATGTAATCAGTGCTAGTAGAGATACTGTTTTTCCTGTACCAGTAGGCATTTCTAGTATACCATGTCCCTTTAATTAATTTTTAAATTAAGTTAATACTGATGATGTAGCTAATTTAAATGAGTACATGATTATCTAATATTTTCTTAAGTTCTTTCATATACTCAAGCTACTCCTTATAGACAGTTGCATAAGGAAAATATACATCTAATTCATCAATCTTAAATTTCATTTTTAAACCAATCAAATAATATTATTATATATTAATAAAATTGTTTGATTATGAATAATAATAATAAATAATTTAGCGGAATTTAACAAATCTTTTTTAATTAAGAATTTAAAAATAGACACAAAATTAAAAAATACTTAAAATGGTGGTTTTTATTTATTTTAAGTTTTTCAACAAATTTACAAAATTTAAATTATTTTTCTTTTTCTTTTTTTATGGTTAATTAAAAAAATAAAGTAAAATAAATTATTTAGACAATTTTTTTCTCCATTTTTTTTTCTCATAATTTCATTTGAGAAAATATCAAGCTAGATTTTTTCAAATTTTGAACATTTAAGCTCCAAAAACATTCAAACTATGTTTAATCATATCAATTCAAATGAAAGAGAAAATTCTTTGAATTACTTATTTTCATCTTTCAGATTCTAAAGTAGTTGGCAAATTTGTAAGACTTTTGGAAAAGCTTACAATGAGAAATAGTAATTTTTGATTTTCTGAAAAATTTTATTACATAAATTAGTTTTATTTGATTGACTTTGTTTTTCTTTCTTTTCAAAGTTAAGTTCTAAATTTTACATTAGAATATTGTTAAAAAAATGAAGTTTCTTTGAAATCGAGTCAGAGATACAATATAAAATATAACAAAAATACAATTACACTAATTTTTTTATTTCTTTTCAAATTTATACTCAACTTGAACATTCTACACAAGTATATTTATCACAGGTTTTGCAATAGTAGTAATTGTGAGTTACCAATTTTCCACAGCTGCATTGTTTATTAATAGGGGTACCTGATGAAACCCATTATAATTCCTCATGATCACATAATTTTTTATTTGCAATCTAATCTTACTAAGCTGTATAATTATTTACTGGTGAGAATATATCTAGATTTTAATTTGATTAATTATAGTAGTCAGATGGAGAAGCATAGCTCTTTGCAAATTAATTATTTAAGTTAGTATTAATATCATTTTAGTAAGTGCTTTATGTAGGGTTGTATTAACTAGTAGGTGGGTAAAAATTGCTGTTGTTATCACTATAATTTTAAGGATAAAATATTGGTGGATAGCTATTAAAAGTTGATGAGTAGCTTGGTGGAGGAGGATATTATACTTAAGATTAAATAGGAGGATATTATTGAGGTGGATATACTTAAGATTAAGAGGGAGGATATTATGCAGGTGGATAAACAGGAATGTTGTTAATCTAAGATTATTGATAATTTTGCAATTAAGATTAAATTGAAGATTATTTAATTTAATTTTCATATTTATTTCTTATCATCTGAATTCCTGACTCAAAAATCTTTTTCAAACTTTCTTCTTGATTTTCATTTTATTCTTTGCTCTCAAAATTTTGTTTTGATTCTTCGTCTTGTTCCCCATTTTGTAATTCTTTCTCTTCTTATTCCTTATTTTTCTTTTCTATTTACTAATTTATTTCTTCTTCTGAAGGGTAATTATACTCTTTATTGACATTTTGATTTTATTAATTTTCTAATGCAGTTTAGCTTTCACTCTACTCAACGAAATCTTGAAAGAGTTTGTCTAATTGTTCCTTTGTGTACATAGTAGAGATCTGTAATTTTAGGGAAGCAATTTCTTTTTTAAGACTTTGTATACAGTCATGATTTTGCTATTCACATAAAACATAATCAAAATCACACCTATCGCATTTAATTTTTCTAAATTAGCACTCCTTATCTATATGTTATTAATAAGTTTTAAGTGGAACTTGTATCTAGCATCCTTTATTTTTGCATTAGATAATAATGAAATCACAATCAACACTTTCATGTTGAAAGACATTATTCAATTTTAATTTCTATCTGCATCCAAGTTGATAATACTTACAATAAAACTCTATGTTTTCTATGAAATTTCTAATTGATCTATGAGGCTTATTTAAAACCCATACTGAACAGTTATTTGGGCAAGTACATATTTAGTCTTTTTTCTTTTGCTTAATTTGGTTAATGCATCTATTGCAGAAAATTGTTTCACATGACTTGCATTCTAATATGTCTAAAGATATATCATAGCAAACATGGCACTGATAATCCTAAAATTTATCTTCTTCTGTGGTAGTTTCATTTTTATTATCAACAACACTGCATATTCTGTCAGAGTTGAAATAGTAAAAATTAGATTTTTCTTCTAGTTCCTAATTCATATTTTTTGATGCAATTTTTTTATCTTTTTATTAAATTCTTTTTAGAAAAATTCTGATGCTATTATAAAATATCTAATTATCTTATCTATTCTAAACCACCAGAAAAAATAAATAACATTGATAAGAACTAATGTGATCAAAGATATCTTGTAGACTATTGATTTACCAAAAATATTAGAATATCTAATTATCTTGTCTGTCAAAAAAAAAAAAATTTTATTTAAAATAGATAAAAATAAATAGAAAATAGAATCTAAATTTATGCAAAAATACTTAGCTCAACCAAAAATAAAACATATTTCTTTCTTAATCAAAAAAATAAATAAATTAATCTAATTCAAAAAATATTCTTTCTAAATGTAAATAATTCAAAAAATATTCTTTCTAAATGAAAAACACATAGAAAAAATAAGAGATGTTCCATATCTTAAATATCTTAAAGACAAAATTATTTAACTAGCGTGCAAAAATAAACTTTACAATTACCTCAAATAATAATAATCTTTAATTAAATAAAAAATAACTTTAGAATATTGCAATAGAGGATAATATTTTTTTCAAACATTTTATCTATTTTGCATTTAATTTAATATCAAATTCAAAACTAATTAATTTTTATGAGAAATAAATACATTCTTTCAAATATAAATAACCTTTCAATCAAAAATAAATACTATTGATTTAAACCGACAAAAAAATTAAAAGAATAAAATTGTTAAAGATTAAAAAAAATATATTTTTCAAGATAAATTTTTTTAGTAAAAGAAAAATAGAAACATAAAAAATCTATTTTTATTTTAAATTTATTCTTTTATTTTTTAGAAAGTTTAAAAAAATAATTGCATTTTAATCAATTAAAAATTTTTTATTTAATTCAAATTTCATAAAGGAAGTTACAAATGATGTTAATTTACTCAAAAAAATATTAAATGCAATTTAAATATATCCAAAGAAATTTTATCATAGACGAAGAAGCAAAATAAATTTTTGTTTTGATTGGCCTCAATTTTATTCAGATATCTTTATCAATTTTTAAATCAAATATCATCATAGAAAAAGAATTTTTTTCTTTTGTTTCTTTATGGCTATATTCTAGTAGGTTTTTAAATTTCTTTTAAGATTATCTTAGCTTTATTCTGCTACTTTATTTTTTTAGGAGATTATTCTGGTTTTTTTACTTCAGTATCATTTATTATTTAATTTTTAAAGACACAGTTTTTTTCATGGATTTAAAGGGTATCAAGAGATGATATTTCCCTACAACCATTTAAGTAATAAGAACAGTAATACTTTGAGTCATTTATTAAAGTATTTAAATTTTTAATAATATTTTATAATTTAAGATCCTTTTTGCAGTAAAAGCAATTTTTACTTGCTTCTTATAGTAGAAGAGAGCAATTATAGCAATACATAGTTAAACAATTAAAGCACTCAAGCATTTAAGAACAAATTTTTAAACATAAGTTGCAGCAACAATCAATTATTTCTGGAGTTTAATCTACTATTTTATCTATTTCTATACTAAATATATTATTGATCCCTTTAGTTTTAATTTTACTGTCATTATTATTAAGTTATTTAATTTCATTATTTTACTACTAAAAAGATCCTTCTAATTAACCTTAACTCATATATTTTATCTAAAATAATTGTTTTTCGTTTAACATGAACAATTTTATATTTTTGAGAACTATATTATTTAAAACAATTATCACTAAATCATTAAGACAAAAATTTATATCTCATTTTAAATATCAAATTATTAGTGTGTTTTTTGAAATTAAAAATTTTTACAAATTTCTAAATTGAGAAAATTTGATAAATTCTAAAATTTTAAACAATTTACAGTAAATTTTGTTTTTATTAAATTAACTTTATTTATGTTAACAAGCTAGTAATTTATAAAATTTATAAATTAATCAAATTTTTGTTTCTTTTTTTGAATTCAAAAATAACAAGTTCTAATATTTAAATATAATTAAAATATTTTCTTAATATTATAAATATGTTTTAAGTAGTTTCAATATCAATAAACCGATCACATTATTACATAGAGTATTGTTAGGGTAACAAAGAGAAGAAAATAGTTTATGAATTTTAGCATAATTTACTGTTGATTGCTTGTATGAGCTTACTAAATTTAACAAGAGATTTTGAGACTGTATTTGCTGATAATTAAGGAAGGAACAAAAAATTAACTAGTTGAGTTAAAAAACTATTTTAGGGAAAAAGCAATTTATAATACAAGAGATTACTCAGAAGCCCCAATCAGCATATTTCCTTTGATAATAATTTATTTATTTAGAATTTCACTTGAGAGAGCCATCCATCTTTAAATTTCATTGGTAGAGCAATTTTGAATGTTATGATTAGGAGTTAACTTCAAATTTCTTTACAATAAATTTTAAAAAAATAACCTAAAAATGATGTACTAATATGTCTATTATTTTATAGAAACTTTGACAAATAAAAACTTTTAAGCTTCTAAATTTTTAAAAATTTAAATTATAATTAGCAATAAGTTAGTATTTGTTACTGCATGTTTTAATTTTATTTTAATAATAAGATGAAAAAAAATTTTATAAATAATTAAAATATTTTGTTTTTTCTTCAAATAATAAACATGATTTTAGCAAGATTGAAAAATAAAAAATTTTAAAGAAATATTTTTTTTTCAATTTTAAATTTGGTTTGTTTTATTTATTTGTTGTTTTACTTTTTTTTCTCACCTGGTTTTTGGTGCTTATTTTTTTTTTAGATTTAAATAACCAAAATTTTTTAATTTTCTCTAATATTGTACAAAAATGATAAGATTTTAGTTACTAAAATATAAATTAGTTGATATAAATCGACATTCAGATTAGTAATATTCATGATTAAGTATGATTAAGAGGTAATAAATATTTATCATTTATTAATAATAAAGTCAGTAACATGCTTATTAATTATTTCATATTGTTTATGGTTTAGAATCTAATGCAATATATTATTATTACTCTTTAAATCACATACTAAAAAAAGTAAACAAGGATTATTTTAATTCAGCAAAATAATTTTTGTATTAGTATTAATTGAAACAAATAAATAAAAGAGTTAAAATCAATAGTCTTTGATTTACGAAGATTAACTATTGTATTTTATGAAATTAAAATTTAATAATAATCAATCAATTTTGTTTTTTTGCTTCTAATATTAATAGAAGTATATCTATTCAATAAATTATTTTTATTAATTTACTATAACTTACTAAAAATGGAGATAAGTGAATTACTAAGAAGAGGCAATTTTAGCCGTTCTCAAATTTTCTAGTCATACCAATAAGGAAGTTAAAATTCTCTAGTTGAATAAGACAATATATCTAATGCGAATAATTCTAAATCTCCTATGAAGGGAAAATTAGCCTCAAAGGGCTCTATGAATAACACTAAAAATACTGATATATCTTACAGTAGTTAAAATGGGAGAGATAAGTTCTTTATTATCAGAAAGAATAATTCCAAAGAAGGATTGGGAAGAGGTATGCTAAAAAATTCTTCTTAAATCAGCTTAAACGATGAAAGCTTAATTAACATGCAGAATACATACAAAAATAAAGCTAATTAATCTTCTGGTGCTTACTTTTAAATTTTTAAGAGTGAAACCTAATTTTCTAATAATATTGATGAAGATACCTAAATAGAAGCATAGATTTTGTAATAATAAAAAAAAAAGACTCATCACAAAAAGATTGTCTCAATGGACTATCGCACAAGCGGCTAAAATGAGATATTGCCAAAGAGATTACTTCCACAATCTTAATAAACTACCAGAAGAAATTAATAAAAATTAAGTGTTGAAAAAGAAAAATTATAAGAAATTTTAACTAAATCAACTGCATTCACTTAACCAAAATAATTATTTTAATCTAGATCCTAAAATGGAAGTATCACATTTAATTATGGATAACACTTAGGCAGTACTAATAGTTAATCAAATAAAAAAGAGTAACTTTAATCCATGTAACCTGATTAATAGCCTTAGAGGATTGAGTCACCTGTACCAAAAACAGCTAAATAAAATATTTTTTAAGATTCAACTAAACACTAAGTTCCTTATTTCAGCTCTGTAAAAGTTGAATAACAATTTAACAATACAACTAATAATTTTAAAAATTTGTTAAAAGATTTAAGTAATGATTACATTAAAAAAGACAATTATCTAAATACTTCAGATTAAAATATAAATTCTACCAAGAATGAACAGAAAAACTAAATAAATTTTAGAAATACAATTTCAACTAAATAATTTAAGAGTTAGGATAAATATTCAGAATAAAACCCTTCTTATAAAAATGTTAGCTCAAAAATAAACCCCTTTTCTTCTACATCTTCTACAGCAGCAGCTACTAAAGACATGAATAAAAAATCTAACACAAAGATTGGAAGTAAATTAAGTTAAAGAAATCTTCAAATAGGAAATATGAAATCACCAATTTAAGAATTTTTCGAAGATAAAGAATAATTTAAAAAGGCATAAAGCGATAAGTAGATAACAAGAAAATTTTCAAGCAAAGGAACAGAAAGCATTTAGATTGAAAATTAGTAAGAACTCTAAGATGATGCTGAGAAAAAATAAAAAATGAATATAAATTTTAAAACATTTGTCAATTTAGTTAAAATAAAAAAGAAAGTTGTAGATTTAGTAAAAAAGAATTTAGAAAGTAATAAATAAAGTGGTGAAAGCAGCTCTGACAGTGATAGATAAGGAAATAAGCACAATAATTCTAAATATCAATCTCATAAAAATGGTCTCATTAATTTAAAGTAGGAAGAGGGGTGCGATGTACATGATATTTATGGAACTTTTAATGATAAGATAAAGCAAATTTAGGATTAGTTATATGAAGCTATCTAAAATTATCAATTGGCTTACACTATAATAGAACATGTAGAGAAGGAAAAAAACTAATCAAGAGTAATAGATACTGTTGAAAATACAATTTAATGTATATTTATATCTTTAGATTTCCTTGAAAAGATACCAAATCACATCAATGAAAGAGAAGAAATTGATAAGATTCTTTCTTAATAAGCAATAACTATAATGAAAAGTACATAAGCAAATCTTGTTATTTAGATAGAGACTGTTATGATATATGCAAAATACTGTAAGGCTATTTGTAATTTTGGTAAAGCCTTAAGGCTATATAAGTAGTGCAAAAATATGTCAATATCTCCTCTAATGCAGAGGTACAGAATGAAATCATATAAAAGTATTGGTTAGTGCTTTTCTAATCTTAAGCTTTATAATATGTCATTGGTATACTTTGGTAAATATCTTGAATGTGCATGGTACTTGGGGGATACAGATGCTGAACTTTAAGCATATGATTTAATTGGAATGACACATTATCTTTTAGGTGATTTAGAAACAGCAAAATTTTATCATGAAAAAATGATATAAAATGATAATGAACCTGCAGAGTCTGATGTAAAAAGTCTTAATTCTAAAAAAATAGTTGAAAAACTCAAGAAACTTAATACAGAGGAATATATTTAAAAGATGGCAGTTAGCTACAAGAAATTCTTTGCAAAAATTCATAGTATTGACTATGAAGAGGACTACGAATGCTCTTCTTCAGATGATGAGTTTAAGATAAGTATACCAAAGACTAGCTCTCAAAAAAAAAACTAAGATTATGAGTAATATATGAGAGAGTTATCTCCTAATGCTAAGAAAAAACTTGAGTCTGAAAAGAAAAGATTTATAGCAATTTATAATGCAGAAGATAGATTTGCTTAATTATAGATAAAATAATAGGCAAATCAAAATATAAGAATGCTTGAATACAAACGTATGGCTTTCTAACTACCACCTTAATTAAAATACACTTCAGCAAAATCGTTTAAGCCAATCAATAGCACTTAAAAATTCCCATTTAGAATAAATTAGTTTAGTATCAATAGAAATCTTGATAATTATCTTGCATAGGACCAAAGAATTTTAAAATACTTAAATTTTGATTTTTATAAGCTTGTAGAAGACAGTAATGATAAAAAATTGAAACATAAAATAGTTTAAATCCTCAGTAAATTTTAAAATAATTTAATATTTGCTTTAAGCCAAATTCACTGCTTAAGAGAAAGAGATAAATATAAGTAAAACAAAAGAAGATTTGCATTTTCAGGAGTTGCTGACTTTAATAAACCCAATAACTTGACAATTATGAATATTAATTTCTCTTAAGAAAAAATGTAATAAACTCTAGAAGAAAAGAAGAAATTGTAACCTCAAGAAGATAGATCAAAACCCAATTCTAACAAATAAAAATTCCTATTTATATAAAGATTTTAGATGCATCCAGAAGTGGATGCATATTTTAAAAAATGAATTTAAAATATTCATTTTACAAAAATTTTGCTTAAATTAATAAAAGACTCACTCAATCCAATTTGCTAGGATAAAAATAATAACTATTAATCATCTCTTAAATATAAATTAAATTCCCTGTGTTAGAATAATATAAATTATATTAATAACTTTCAAATTATTGATACTCTAGAGATATAAATTAAATTTGCTTAGATAAAATGTTAATTTTCCCAATAAATAAATAAAATGATATAATTATTATTTTAAATTGAGTTTATGTAAATAGTATTTTGTATGGTGATTACCTAAATAATTTTGATATTTTGAATTGCATTTTTTACTTATGAATTTAAAATTTGTGAAAATTAAAACTTCCAATAGAGATTAATATAAATAACATTATTGCGAATAACATTTATTTTATTATTAAATTAAGCTAAATAAAATACATCATATCATTATTATTAAGCTAGCTCAATTATCATGGCAAATTATATTAGCAACTACGTATAAAGTACAATTGTCACAAAATCTGTTTAAAGCAAAGACAAAAAAGCAGGAAAAAACTCTGTTGATCCTAGAGTCATCAATGAGCAACTCATTTTGTAATTAATTTGTTTCCTATTCCTCAAAAATTTCAAAAATAGTGAAGAACATATCTTAAAATTACTTATTTAAAAAAGAGATGCAGTGAAGCAATTTAATTAGGAAAATAATAAAATAACTACAGAAAATATCATTCTTTAGCAGTTGAGATAGCTTCAACTTTCTTTTAAAAGTAAACTTAATTTAATTGCACCATATTTGAAAACAAATATCAAATTTATTTCTTAGAAATTTATTTATGAAACATTAAATTATTTTAAATAAAATTAGATATACTTAAGGTATAGCACTTACAAGGCTTGGAAAGACTAGAAAAACTTTAGTTAGATAATAATATTATTGAAAAGATAGAAAATATTGATCATTTAGTAAATTTAAAATGGTTAGGTAAAAATCAAATATTAATAATTAGGTAAGTGTAAAATATAATTTATTTCTCAAACAGATTTATCATTTAACTGCATCAAAAAAATTGAAGGACTTGATAAACTAAAAGAACTAACAGATCTTTCTTTGTTCAATAACTATATTGAAAAGATAGAGGGTCTTCATAATAATACAAAATTAAATGTATTTTCTATAGGAAATAATAGATTAAAATCTTATGAAGAAGTAATCATAGCATATGAATTCTACAACAGTGAAAATATAAAAATTTTTGTATAAATAGATTACTTTATACTTTGGATACAAACCCAGAGGTGAAGAAGGAACTAATGATAGACCTGAATTTAAACGTTTACAAGTGTTAAATGTTTCAGGAAATCCATTCACAAAGGATAAAGAAAATGAATACAAAGTAAGCATTAATTTTTATGAAAAGAAAGATAATTTAAATGAAACCTTATATATTAGAACCACATCATTTGTGCTATTCCTAACCTTAAGTACTTGGATTATGTCTTTATTGATGAAGGAGATAGATAACTTATTAGATAGGATGAATAAATTAGTAACAGTTACAACTTCACAACTACTGATTACTACTAATAAATGTAAGCTCAAGAATAGAAGGAAGAAATGGATAGATAGACCTTGAAGAAGAAAAAAGATGCAAGAATGGATATACTTGATAACTTAAAAGATGAATACCTTAAAATAGAAGATTTGCAAAGAGTTAAAATTATCAAGCCTAACTAAATTAATGAAGAAATAGAAAAGTAAATTAATTTTATATTGAAATTTATAATTGAAAATACTTTAAACAATCAAGGTACTGTGGAAAAATCAATGACCATGTTGTTGAAATGTAGGCAGCTGTCATCTAAAAGCATTAACTTATTTTGTAAGAAATGTCTAAAACAGAAGTTTCTTACAAAGAATAAGAGGCTATTCATGAGAAAGAAACTTTGCAAATTTTAAAGGAATTTGAACATGAAAAGAAAGTTGAATTTAGAAATTGGGAAAAAGAAGCTGCTAATGGAGATGCCAAAAAAGAAGAAACAAGATTAAAAACATTACTTCAAAAAACAACAAGCCTTAAGAATAAGCTTATGGATATCGAAATTCAATTAGTGGAAGAATTAGAAGCTATATTTACAGATTATGACACAAAGAAGAAAGAAACAGCTTGGAAAGATATAGAAGAAATAATAGTCTTAGGGTAAATTTTGTTTGAGGAAATGCTTATCTAATTCATAATTTTTGTTTTTTTTAGATAAAAGAAGATAGAAGAAGAAAATGTTAAATTCTATACAAACTTGAATGTAATCAAAAATAAGGAAGAAGCAAATTATAACAGTACTTAATAGTAGTAACTTGAAGAAGATAATAATGAAGAAGATGATGAAAAGGCCAGTGTAAATAAATATAAAACAAAATATATGAGTTAAATTCTATTTTTATTCAAAAGCTTCTTGAAAATAAAGAATAATTAGCTTAAATGATTGGTAACATTAAAGAAACCCTTATTGACTCTCACACTAAAATTGTAATTAACTGTTTTATTTTTTTAAAGATTTTAACTGATAAATTTTAAAACAAATAAAGATTCTTAGTGCTCAAATGGAGTTACAAAAAGATTTAGCCGAATATGCTAAACAACAAAAAAATAAAATGTACGAACGCAACAGAAAAAATATTAGTTAAATTATTGCATAAATAGATGCATATCAAACAGAAATTAATGAAAAGCTTAAATAAGGAGATGATGAGTCTGACCATGAAAATTGAATATTTTGAAAATAAGAACATGAAATTATTTAATTCAAAATAATTAATAGAATAATTATTCAAAAAATTATATTGCATTTTTATAAATTATTTTTTTTATAATATTCATTTAAGATATTCTAAAATTTTTATCAAAATTTTACTTATTTTAACACTTTGCTTCTGCTTCGTCTTAATGTTTATTTTATTTTTGTAGACAGAAGAGGGAGATAGTAAATTATTATAAATGAATGAGAAAAATATAAAAATTGAGTTAATAGTTTATTGAATATTAAATATTCTTGCAGTTTATATGATTTGCCTTGCTTTTTATGCTTGTATTAATTGTTGGTATTATTGTATGTATAGTGCTTTTGTTTTTGTTTTTGAGTTAATAGGATCTACATAATTTAAATAAAGTACAAATTAAGAGAATATCTTTATTTACTTAAAAAGAAAAACAATATTAAAGAAAGACTTTAAATTACCTTCTAAAATAAATAGAAAAAAGAAGCAAATTTTATAGTTTTTGTATTCTGGATCAGAGCCATATTAAACAAGATAGAATAGCATTAAATTAATAGTTTAAAGAAATAGTTGTTTGATATAATCGAATAAAAATGGGTGTTTTAGAAAAGATTAAGGAAATTGAAGAAGAAATGGCCAGAACCCAAAAGAATAAGGCCACAGAATATCACTTGGGTTTATTAAAAGCAAAATTAGCAAAATATCGTACTTAATTGTTAGAACCTGCTTCCAAAGGTCCTAAGGGTGAAGGTTTCGAAGTTTAGAAATTCGGTAATGCTAGAGTATGTATGATTGGTTTTCCTTCCGTCGGTAAATCTACATTATTGAGTTCTATTACAGAAACTGAAAGTTTAGCTGCTGCATATGAATTCACTACATTGACTTGTATTCCCGGTGTAATTAATTATAATGATACAAAGATTTAACTATTGGATCTTCCTGGTATTATAGAAGGTGCCGCCGATGGTAGAGGTAGAGGTAGATAAGTTATTGCAGTCGCCAAAGCTTCTGATTTAGTTCTCATGGTCTTAGATGCTTAAAAAAGTGAAGAACACAAAGCCAAACTTACATATGAATTAGAAAAAGTAGGTATTCGTCTCAATCAAGAAAAGCCTGATATAACAGTAACTATAAATAAAACTGGTGGTGTTAAGCTTATATCCACTTGTTAATTAACTAAAATCGATGAAAAGCAAGTCAAGAATATTTTCTCAGAATATAAAATTCATAACGCTACAATTTTGTGCAGACAGGATGTTAATATTGATGATATCATTGATTCAATTGAAGGTAACCGTAAGTATGTTCGTTGTCTTTACGTTTATAATAAGATCGATACCATCTCCATTGAAGAAGTTGATATGATAGCTCGTTAACCACATAATGTCGTTATTTCTTGTCATCAAAAGCTTAACTTTGACTATCTCCTTGAAAAAATTTGGGAAAATCTTGGATTAGTCAGAATTTACACTAAAAGAAAAGGTAATTGCCTATTTAATTTAATAATGAATTAGCTATATAAATATAAAGGATAAAATTTTAATTGATTTAAAAATATTATTTTAATTTAAAATAATATTTCATTATTTGTAACTTATTTACAATATTCAAAAGGTTAACCTCCTGATTTGGGTGATCCTTTAATTTTAACTCATGGAAGAAACGGTTGCACCATTAAATCAGCTGTTGAATAAATTCACAGAGATTTGATCAAAGACTTTGCCCACGCCACAGTTTGGGGTAGAAGTGCTAAGTTTATGCCTTAGAAAGTTGGTTTAAATCATATATTATGTGATGAAGACGTCATTTAAATCTACAAGAAAGCTAAGACATCAACAAAAGCTAAAGAATCTAACAAATTAGTAAGTGTAACAGAAAAGAAAGATGTTAAAAAAGAAGCTAAGGATATGAAGGACCAAAAAGCTAAAGATAAGAAGAAATGAAAAATGGATAATTTATGATTATTTAAAATAAATAGATAGATAAATGTTTTCTTTATTGTATTAATTAATAAGTCCACTTCTATTCACTCATACTAAAAATATTGTTATTTTTCTTAAATCATTTTCAGTTTAAAATTAATTTCAAAAAAAACATTCTTTCAAATGGATTTTTACTTAAATAATTTTTTCAATGTTGCAAAAATAAACTTATTTATTACAGCTATGTTTGATCCGTTTTGTAGAATGTTTCAATAAAATCTTTTAGAGATTAAAGTAATATGTTTATTGCTTTGGTTATTGAAAAAATCTATAAAGTAAAATATTTTATCACATAATTTCTTAGCTACAAAAAAAGCATAGCTTAATACTTTAACAGTTATTTTGGAGAATATTTTTAAAAGTAATTTTTTAGAGGTTTTGAAAAAAAACATTTTAGATATTTTGGCTACTAATTAATATTCTATGATATTTTATCATTTTTGTAATTTGCTTTTCTCTAAAGATTTAAAAAATATTTGTTTTTAAGAAAACAAAATTTTATAAATTTATTAATTCGACTTTAAATAAAGATGATTAGTTTATTTTTATATTTTTTAATTTTTTATTGATAATTAGTGAAATAGAAAATATTTGCTATCATCAAAGCAATAAATTTTCAGGTTTTCAAATTTAATTTTTTAAGTTAGATTAAAGGGAGCGATTTTTTAAGAGATTTTTGTTAAAATTAAATTATAAAATGAGTTAAAATATTTAAATTTGATTAATACATAATTTTTTGAATTGAGTTTATGAGAAAATAGATAGGATTTATAAAAATAAAATAAATAAATACTTTAAATAAGATTTGAGAAGAAATAAAATAGTATTAATATTTTTTGTTTATTCAAGAAAAAAATGTAAATGCTTTTTGACTCCTGTTTTTATTTGTGATTGGAGAATTTTAATTGTTATTCTTCACAATTATGCTTGTTTTTTAATCTTACTTTACCAAGTTAGATTCAATTAGATTATTTTGAATCACTTAATTAAAATTCATGGTCTAATTAAGCTTATTTTGGTTTATACTAGTACTGTTACTTTATAAAGTTGGATAAGGTGCATTGTTATTTTAATTAATGGTATTGTTTGTAATCATTCTATTTCCTGAAAGATAAGAAAAACGATAAGAAGTGGAGTTTGTCAATTCAAATTTGTTTTTAATTTCTTCATTATTCATTTAAAGTGAGTTTGTTTTTTCTTTGAATAAAATTTCTTAATCAAAATTTTATGATTGCTAAGGCTATGTTTAATCTTCATGATTATACCTTACACTAAATTAACTAATTTTACTAAAAATTGGGTTCATCTAAAATCCTTTTGGCTGTAAACTTGGGCTTTAAATTGAAAGACTTTTTGTAATATTATCATCTATGGCTTATGAATAACAACTCTTAACTCTTGATGGCCTCACTGATCCATTTAATATTTCTTTCTAAGTTGGTATTTTATTCGTAGCTGAGCTTGGAACATTTTAGGAAGAATCACGAGAAATATATTTTGAGCTTGATTCGTTATAAATAGAATTATTTCTAAAACGGCTGATGAAACTTGCACTTAAATCTAAATTTTACTGCAAACTAGGGGTATTAACAACTTTTTAGAATGAAATTAAAGGTGATTTTGATTTGCTATAAGCAGGTATCAAAAATAAATCCCTTTATGCCAAAACCACATTAGGATGGCTTTTTCTTGTTAGGCTAGATAATCCTTAATATTATGCAGATAAACCAATATTTTAATTTTAATCTTTGTTAGCTTATTCCATTCTTTTTTTCACTGGAGTTTAAATTTATAATAATGAACTATTGAGCTTTGATTTTTCTGCAGAAAAAGGACCATAAGTGGGTGATTACTGATATTAAAAGGAGATATTTGGTGATGGGTGATCAAGATTTTAATTCTGGTTATTCATTAAAGGAAAGATATTTAAATTATGACTTTATTATAATAAATTGAGTTAATGAGAAACCATTGAACGTGTTTATGATATTGGTGCTATTTCAGGATACAATATTTCAATATTCTTATAGATTGAAAATGATGTTGTTATTTCATTTTTTCTTTCATTATATTGAAAATTTATTTAGTCAAACGGACCTAGATATCTAAGGTTTTTTCTAGCTGAACGTAAACCTAGAGTAAAAGAATTTTCATCTTCAACAATTTGATCGACTAAGTTTTAATCACGAAATTGATACTCTAATGAAGACTCTATTTTGTTTTTAACTTCTTCAATATCTTAGCTACAAGTATTTGTTATTTCAATAATAAAATATGATGAAAAGAACTCACCTTCTAGAGGTGGAGCATTTTCTATTACTCTCATATAGATTTCCGAGTTTTATTTACTATGTAAAATTGAGTTCTCTATAAAATTATAAAGGATATTATTAACTCTACTCATGTCTTATTAAATAAAAATATCATCTTTTAAATTGTTATCCTACTAATCTCTATGTAGGTCATTGCTTAGGCTTGTTGCGCTCTTTTAAGGATTATGAGATCTTATTGTAAAATCTTTCTCTTTATTGATATTGCTAAGGCTCTTTTGAGATTTTTTTTCTTTAATTTTTTTTTATTTATGAATTTTCTTCTTCTTTTTTTTTGACTTATTACTTTTAATGTCACTAATTTTCTTATTGGTGGCTTTTGACTCATTAGAAGAGGTTAAACTGTTATTGATAGAAGATGATTCCATAGATTTACTTTGAGGTAAAGAAGAATTCGATATTTAACTCTACGATAATTAATCAATAGAAGATAAAGATTATTCTTTATGATTTATATCATGTATGAATAAATTACTTAATTAAGTATTTTATAGAGAATTTCTAGATTGAGTACTGAGATATCCTGGTTTTTCTTTTTTAGTAGGAGATGTTAGAGTTTAATTTGATTACTTACTCAAATATTTCTAGAGTTTATTTTCTTCTAATTCAAATTTTTAATCTAAAGAGTGCAGCTTTTATGTTGAAATTTCATATTAACATGATTCACTTAAATCTGAAATTTCTTGGAGATTTTTAGATTCAAGGCTAGTTTTTGGGAAACTCACAACTAGCTAAACCATTTTACTTTTTAATTTTTTGATAATTGAATTTTCTAGATTTTCCTAATTTATATCTTTAGCTTCAAATGGAATGGCTTCCTATGAAGAATCATCTAAAATTTCATTTTAGTTTTGTATTTTTGGATTTTCATTCAATTGCAGTTCAAATTCATCCAAGACATGATCGTTTTCATATTCATGCATATATGAACTTAATGGGGATTAGTGTATCTTTTATAACAAACTGTTTGGTGGGGAAATATTACTTTATAGGTTTAAAGCAGATGGCATTTTAATTTTATCTGTTAAGGTATATTAATCAACACAATTTATAAGTTTAAATTAATGATTGACACTTAGATTATTGTTGATGTAGTAACCATTTTGGTAGCTTTTCTATGTTGAATTTTAGTTCATGCTGTCATAATGTTCATCTAAATTTATAAAATCTACTGATTCAGATATTTAACAAGAATTATTAGGGTTACCATCTGTAGCAACTTAACTCTCTATCTATTTACTGTTGAATCTTTAATTATTAGAGGAAGCTTCATAAGAATGCAAAGATTTGTTCCTTATATTTTAATTTTAAGTACTCTCTGTATTGTTGAGATTATAATTATCCGAATTAGCTCTAAACTTTTAGGATTAATTTATAGAATTTTAAACTGATACTTCTTCATTTTTTTCATTTTCTTCATTAATAATTTCTTCCTTCCTCAATCCTAAAATAATTTATTAAATAGCTGCAGACTGCTAATATTCTAATTGAGGTGGATTTAAATTGGAAATGTCATAAGATTATTTATGGTTTAATTAGTTTGGTATTTAAATATCTAATTAAAAATCATTTACATAGGCTTGTTGGGACTAAATATCAAAATTATATTAATTGTTATTTGATTGGTATTAGCAAATATTTTAGTTTTATGCGATTTTGTTAGAATTCATAGCATTTTAATTATGTAGTTAGTGCTAACATTGCTGATGCTATTACTACTGCTACTATTATTACTATATCGAAATTAAAGAAATTGGTTATTTATAAGAGTTAATCTAGTTGTTTAAAAAGTAACTTGATCTTAGACCATTTTTTGGAGAATTTTTTTAAAGATCATTTTGAGAAATTAAAGAATGGGCTCCCAAATGAGAATAACTAGCATGTTTGCTAGCAGAAATACCTTAAAATGACTCATCAACATTATTTTGATTCTGAGTAATACTATTTATGTATGTATTATTCATAGTTAACAAGTGGTTATTACTTTAATTTAAATTATTTTAAGCTTAATATTAATTTGAAATACAATGGTTACAACTGGTATTTGCTTGATTATTATTTGTGCTTATAGAGTTTTAGTTTACATTTTGATTATTTTCTATCCTCTTTTCAGCTTAAAATTAGTTATCTTAATTGTTTGGTTTAAGATATTCGTACATTGTATTATCTATGTGTAGCCTAAATTTTTAGTTATTTTTATGTAGCTAATATGAAAATCTCTTCAATATTGTTCTAATCTACTCAAGAATGGAAAATCTTTTAGAGATAATAGGAATCCTTTTCTTAGAAAATGATAAGTTCTAAACATTTTTTACTTCATTTATTGTCCTTTAGCACATCTAAAAAGTAGAAGATTATAGAATTGAAAATACAGACTTTATACTTTCGCTATCATTATTTTCTATATTTTAAATAGCTTCTTTCTAAAATTAAATAAAATTGCGGATTATTTATTCAACGTTATTTAAAACTCTAACCCTACAAAGATTATTCAAGTGATAACAAACTTTTAATAAATCATCTTTGCTTTTTAATCTCTCTTCTGTTGACAGATTATCAATTGTTATTATTGCATAATTTTAATCAAAAAAAAAAGGCATTAACTTGAGTTAGTATTATTTTACATCATTTTCAAATTCATACTCTATTTTAATCTCATAGACTTTCTTACTTAAATTTTTATCTTATGTTGCTTTAATCATAACCTCTTTTAAATAATGCTTCAGATTTCTCTTATCTCTATTTGCAAAATTTCTACAATTATTTGCATTTTTGTTAGAGATATGAGTCTATGATCTTTAGCCTCTATGTAATCCATTGTTAATTTTATTCATTTATAATAAACTGATTCTTCTATTCTTTTAAGCCTTTTATCTTAGTGGTGAAGACACTCCAAAAGAATCTACTTCTACTTTTGTACTTAGCCTTTTATTTTTAGATACCTTTTCATATTTAATAGGAGATTCTTTGTCATTCATATTGTCTGTATTTGTAAACTTTGAGTCACTCTATAAGTTTTGAGGTTATTGGACACA
The DNA here is from genome assembly GCA_000231825.2 of Tetrahymena elliotti 4EA. Taxonomy (NCBI): domain Eukaryota; phylum Ciliophora; class Oligohymenophorea; order Hymenostomatida; family Tetrahymenidae; genus Tetrahymena; species Tetrahymena elliotti. The sequence continues at coordinate 849,423 of JH720307.1, read as the reverse complement.
GGCTTCATCTAAAAATACTTACAAGTCATCATTTTAAAAAATTCTTAAATTTTACTATGTAAATTCATTAGCAGAATTCAGTTCAATACGCTAGTTAGTGCTATCGTACTCTATAATAATTATATTTAAAGGAAGAAAGTATTTAATATTTTACCAAATTTGATTAGTTTAGCTTGTTAAAAACAGCTTTTGTTTACGCCTTTCTTCCTAAATAATTTTTGTACAAGCTAATAAAAACGTCAAAGACATTATAACAATCATTGATAATTTTATATAATTTCTTTCATAAATAAAAAGTAAGATGATCTATAAAAACATACTGAAAATTAGAAATATTTTAAAGAAAATACTCGTTCCTGTTAGAAATAGGTAAAATAAGACACCGATAGAGTATCCCTAAAAAAAAAGGCTGTAAGAGTTATATTTCATAGCCTCATAAGAATCAAAGGTATAAATTATTATAACTAAATGCTATGACAAAACAGAAAAATATTGCCAAATGTTGAAGTATTCTCCCTTTATTCTTATAAATAGGTAATGTAATGCTTAAATACCAAAAAGAATAACATAAACAATAGCTGAATAAACTTATCTTTCAGATGGCGAATTAATAAAATCAAAAATCCCTATTGCAGTTGTTGTAAAAATTAATATTGGTAGTATTTTTTTATACAATCCTACTAACCTTAAAGCTTCTATATTTGTATATTTTTTTGACATTACAGGATTCAATACTCTCCTGTTGAATCTGTTTATGAGATTCTTCATGAGAAATCAATATGTTTACTTATGTATTATTTAATTTCCTGTATGTTAGTATTGTATACACTTAATTTACTTATTTTTGTTTACAAAAAAATTATATTATTATTGAATCAGATTTAATCTTATTTGTAATTAATTTGTTAATTTTCTTGTGAATTATGTAATTAACTTATTTATTTAATTCTACTAGTTAATGAAAACTATTTTTTTGTTTGATCTTTATTAGTAGTATGATCATTTTGCTTAATGTTATTTAAAATTATCTAAAGACATTTAAGTTAAGTATTAAAAACTTAAAAACCAGATTAAATAATTATTACTGAATTTTTACTTCTTCTTCTATTAATTTTTTTGTTACTACTTTTTTAAATTTTATTCTAGAAGTTTTAAGTCATACATAATCAACAAAATGTTTTAAAATTAAAAATATTTATCAAATGTTTTAAATTAAAAAAAATTTAAACAAAAAATAATATTTAGTCCATAAAGAAATTTAAATCTTTTAAGAAAGAAATATTATCACATATCAAATCATAATTGATGTTTTTAAATAGAATCTTTACAATTTTACTTATTTACATATAAAGCTAATGATTAATTAGAATCATGTATTCTTAGTTAGTCTTTTCAAAAATCGATTTCTTATTTTAATTTTATTCAACAATCATACGTTTTACTTTATGTTGGAATAATTAGAAATTATTTCATTTCTAAAAAGTGAATAAATGTTGACTTTGATTACTCTTTTGATTTGGACAACACAAAGGTTAATTTAGAAAATCACATTATTAAATAAAAGAGCATTAAATAAATCTTAAATTTATTTATTTATTTCATTCATCTTTTGATTAAAAATGATGTGATGACATAAATAAAAAAGCATAAAAATTATTAATTATTAAATACATTTTATTAAAGCTTACTGTTAAATTAATTATAAATAGGTTTTATTTTAATTCAATAGGCTATTAAGAAATAAAAGAAAGAAAATAAAAAAAGTTTTATATTTATAAAAATGAATTTTTGATAATACAATCATACTCTTTTAGAATTCTATTTTATTTAAATAATTAATGAAGGAATTAGATATACTTTATTAATTTTTTGATTTTTAAATATAAATAACAGTATTATTTTCAAATTTAAAGGTCATTGATAAATATTTGTGCATACTTCACAAATTTTTAATTTCAAAAAACTTAAATATTATTACTAAGGTGCACTACAATTAATTAAAGGAGATGAGGAATAAAAGAAAAACAAATCCATCTTTAAGTTCTAATTATTAAGAAGAACCATCTATGTAAGCTTTTTAAAATGCCATTTTAAGTGAACAACTAGGTCTTATTTAGCCAAATACAACTTGCTAAAGTAAATAAGTTAAGAAGGTTATTAAAATAATTCATTAAATTTTTTAACTTTTAAAAAGGATGCTCTTCTCCATTTAATTTAAGTTATTTGAATTAATCCTATGATTAGAATAAGCAAAATCATAATTTTTTCAATCCTAGCTTGCATGATCAAGCTTTATGCTAAGGAAATCATGATAAGAGATATTTAATTGATAAAGAAATAGAATTTAACCATTTAAAAAATAATTACAAAAAGTAGAGTAATGAATTAAGGAGATCTTTGTAGGCTACTAAAAGCAGGTCTAGTACTTTAAATAAAGATTGCTATAAAAAATAGGCAACAAATAATATCAATAATAATAGTTTTAACAATTCTAAAAAGATAAACATCCCATCAAATGAAAATGGGAAGCATGACAAATACAAGAAAAGTTAGAAGCCAGATAAAAATTATAATACAGCAATTCAATTAAAAACAATTGATAGCATAGTAGAGCAAAAAGTTTAAAATAGGGAATAAAGACTTATTGAAAAAGAAAAAGTTATTTTAGAGCTTCAAGAAAATTTTTAAAAAAAAATAGAGGAACTAGATAATAAGCTTAGTTTTTAATTAGTCAATTAGCAGCCAGATAGGAGTGTGAATGAATATGTCGGTAATAGATTGTTATAAGGTTAATCAATTCCAATAGCAAATGCAATTATTGCAAATAATGTAAATGGTCAGAATGTTATAACTTCTTCATCTTCATTTGATGGTAGGACCAATTCTTAAAATGGTTATAATGAATCAGTTTTTAATATAGCAAATAGAATTAATACTTTTGCTAGGAATTCAAGTGAAGCAACCACTAACTTTACAAATAATTAGAGCACCTCACTTTTTAGTTAGAATGGAATATCTTCTGATTAGCTATTAATCAAACAAAATTAATAAAATCAGTAAAGATTATCATTAAAAAGTAGAGATTTATTAAATGATGAAAATATATATAGAAAAGACAGATCTAAAACATCTAATTAAATTAATGATACTGATTTAAATCATAAAAAAGGTCATTCAACAAACAATAACTCATATTCTAACTGTGACTTTTTAAACTACACCACTATAAATGGTAGTAATTTTACATAAGAGAATGCTTGTAATGATGACAACGAAGACTTAAATAATTAGTAGCACTCTGATAACTCTGATTAGTTTGATTAAAATTTTTTAAATTAAGGAGCTAATTGCTAGTGTAAAATAAATGACTATACTATGAATTAAAGAAGTAAAAATAGTAACCTTGTTTTAGAAAATCTAAGCTACTCTATTTCTAATAAAAATAGTAACAGCTCTAAAGTTAAAAGCATATCTCCTTATGGATTAATTCAGACTCCAAATAATGCAGGCCAATTTAATTCCCAGATTAATGCACATAATTCTAATCAAAATAGTGGTAAAACTGTTAATGATATATTGAATAATACTCTTTCTCTAATCAATACTAACTATATGTTGAATTAGACTTTAAGTAATAATCCAAATAATTTGAATTAGACCTTGGGTAACAATTAAAACATTCTAAATATGACTCTCAGTAATAATGCTCATATGTTGAATACAACTAACTTTACAGTAAATGAGCAATTCTTGGATTAGAAGATAATAGAAAAGTAAAAATAGCTTGATTTTATTGACCATGAAATGAAATTGAAAGAAAAGGTTATTAAAGAAAAGAAAGAATAAATAGCTGAGCTTGACAGAAATATTGCTGAAAAGAAAGAATATATCCGTAAATATACTGATAACTTTGAAATATTGAGAGAGAACGCTCACCAAATTAAAATAGATTTAAATGAGGAAGAGAAGATACTAGAAAAAGTTAAAGAGGAGAAAAAGAAAGACCTTGAGTAGACAAAGTGCTTGAAAAAAGATTTAGCAAGCTTAAATGAAAAAATAACAATATCAAAGGCTGACTTAGAGTAAGTCGAGTCAAACATGAGAGAAAAAGAAGCACAAGTAAAAGAAAAAAATGAAAAATTACAGATAGTTCAACTTTAATTACAGCAAACGGAGTCTTAAATTGAGACTTAAATGATTATGATAAGACAGTAAACAGAATAGATTGAAATAAGATTTAAGTAGTTAAATGATCTTTCAGTATTTATTGATAAGGAAAGACGTAAGCTTTAATAAAAAGAAGCTGATGTAGAGAATTTAAATTAAAACTGCATAGCTATTAGGGAATAAAATTCAATCAAAGAAAAGTAGTTGAAAAAAAGAGAAGAAGACGCTTACAGGATGTAGCTGCATTTAGATGTTGAAAGAACAGGTGTTGAGGAGTTAAAATAAAAATTGAAGGAATAAGAATCCATCATTTCATCAGATAAAAAGAAATTAGATGAAATGGCTGAGTAATTATCTTAAAAGTAAAAAGAATTGTTAGAATTTAAAGAAAACTGGGAAAAAAAGTTGAAAGACAAAGAAGAGAGTCTCTTTTAAAGAGAGGGATCAATTAAAATGAAAGAGGATTTATTAATACAATAAAGCCAGCTATATCAAGACTTGGAGCTTAAAATGGAAGGATTAAATTTGTAGGGACAGCTTTGGGAAAAGAAATGCATGGTTGATTAATAAAATATCCTTTAATTGTAAAAAAAATACACAGCATAAGGGGGCTTGTGTAATTCTGCATCAACTTAAAGAAAAAGAAAAATTGTTAATTCTTAAAGTGGGGATTTTTCAAATAATAAAGAAAATGATTTGCTCCTCAAAACAAATATAAAATCAAATTTATTTCCTCCCTCATCATTAAAACTTGTTCCCTAATCGACTACCAACGAAACAACATAATCTTCTTAAAAACCACCTTACTTATTCTCAAACACAAAATCAGATTACATGAAACAAACAAATAGAAAGCAAGATGAAAATTAAATGTAAAACTTTACATGCAGTTCTCTGGAAAATGACTAATATTACAGAAATGAGCTTGAATATAATGATTTAGATAATGACTAAAACATAAATAATGCTAATATTGTTGATTAAAGTGGCAGCACTGGGTTCATTAAAATTAATAGCACAATTGAAAAAGGCCAAAATAAAAATAGCTCATGTTTCAAAAATTTGAACAAGAAATGAAAATAGTGAAAAAAATCATAGAAATAGATAGATTTACTAAATAGAAGTATTTTTAAATTTATGCATTTCTATCAGTAATTAAGTGGATAAAAACAAGAGAGAAAATAATACAAACCAAAAAATATTTACATTATGAATAACACAAATTACTTCTTTTATTTCTAATAAAAATTAATCTTTGAAATAGTACAAATTATATATAGTGAATCAATAAGAATATGGATGGATTGGCAAAAAAGATATAAATTTAATTAAATGCGTTCTATTTAAATACTTTAATATACACCATAATTCAACAAATTTTACCAAATAATTTAAAATTCTAATAATAAAAAATAATTCATGGTTATATATATATCAGAAAAATCTTATTATTATTGCATATTTCAAATTTTATCTTCCTGTAAAAAATTTATTTATTTTTCCTCTTCCAACGCATACTAAGCTTACACCCATCAAAAATATTTAAATATAATTACAATTTTTATAAGAAATGTATCTTTCATATCAATATTTATTTAGATATAATCTTATCCTGCCTCTTATAAATTCTATTATGAGCAAATCTATTTTTTCATCTAAATCTAGTTAAAAGATTTCATTATGGAATTCACTTTTTAGAGATATTTCTTCTATTCGTTTTTCCATTTTATTTAAGATATTACATTTTTTCTCTGAAATATGATATAAAAAGTATATCTTTACCAAATAATAGAAACAAGTAGAAGTTATTCAATTAGATATTTATTTTACATTAAATTCTACAATAAAATGTTTATGAGAAACAAAATATAATGACTAAACATATAAAACTTTAAAAAGGATTATTGCAAAAGGAAAGTGACAAAATTTAAATAAAAATAATAAAAGTATTAGTTAGTTAAGTATCTTGCTTTAATTAAAAAGGAAATCAAGAATTATTTGCTCTACATAAAAAGACGAAATTCTTTGATTAAATAAATTAAATTGTCAAAAATATCAACCATCAATTGTTATTATTATTAAATTAATTAATTTCATGGTAACAAGTAATTGCATTTTGAAAATTAATTGTGAGTCTTCTATTGCTTCTTAATCTGATAATTCTCTTCAAATTTCTGGTATCTCTAAACGTTAGAATCTTTTAATAAAATTTATTTTTACCATAGATATCAAGCAACTGACCTTACTTAATCAGTATAAGAGTAAGTATTTGCAAAACAAAATTATCTTCCTAAGCTATTTTATCTGATAAAAAACTATTAAGAAATTATATTTTCCTCTTCTTCTTTTAGATACATTGATAGAAAAGTCTTTAAAGATTTAATAAAAAGAAACTAAAATATTAATTTGTCAGTAGTTCTATGCTATTCTGATAAAAGTAAAATCTTACTTAGGAGAAACAAACCAATCAAGGAGTCAATTAGTCTTTTTTAAATTAAGCTTGCCTACTTTTGTGGTTTTACATCAAATAATTATTATTGACTTTATCATATATTATTTTAAGTAAACAAATTTCCATCAATAATATCAGTAAATTAGCCAATCAGTCGAAATCTTTATTTAGCAAATATCTTGTCAGATTACTTCCAATTATCTATCACCGATGTATGCTTATGAATTTTAAATATTAAATTATGCAGAATACATAAGCACTTTGGAAATGTGGAGCTATCTTTAATGAAATAAAGAAATAAATCTTAACTTTTATTTGAGTTAATTTTATATGTAGCTAACTATTTACTGAACAACGCACTGTTTGAGATAAGAAAAACAGTAGAAATTTTAAACAAAAATAGCATTTTGAAAAAAAATATAAACAAGAAGAATAATCTTCAAAGATTTTAATTGTAGATAATAAGAAACACATTAGATATTTAATAAAAAAAGGCAGGCAGATGATAAATAAATAAATAGGTAAATAGATTGATTGATAGACGAAAAAGATAATTAATAATTTGGGAGTGATAAACAAAAAAAGATAAAGAAAATATTAATAATAAGATTATCTAATTAATTAATTTAAATTACTAATTCATAAACAAAAAAAAAGAAAACAAAAAAGGAGTAATTTATTTTATTATTTGACTGACTCTCTCTCTCCCCCACACCAATCACAAATAAACAAAAAACCAATAAGCAAAGAAGTTTAACTCCCTGCTAAGCAATTTAATTTATTAATTCGCTGAGAATATTTAAAAACATTCACCTTGACTAACAATAGCTTACAAATAATAGAAATCAATAATTAATATTTCTAAAATTTCTTCCTATAAGAAAATTAAATAAATCAAGCTCTTTCTAACAACCACTAAACATTAGAATTAAATTAAAAAAAAAAACTTTAATTAGCAGCAAGTCCAATAAATTAAAGATTGATTATTTCATTAATTCTCTGCTTTAAAATATTCAAATATAGCAAAACATAAATATAATCAAGTAGGTTTTATAAACAGCGTATAATCTATGAACAACCATCCCATCAAAGCGTTTCCGCTCTAGTAAAATTTAGGAATTAATGGCAATAAGCGTGTTCCTTCTCCAAGCAATGCTAGTCAATATCAGAATGTTAAGCAAACTGATACTAATAAAAAAGCCATGAACCATTTATTTATTGACAACTTTGCTTTAAATGATGACTCTTAAATGAGACGCTCAAAGAGCTCAGGTATTTTAAGAAAGCAAGAGCAAAGTAATAATGCAGCAATATAGAGCAATTCAACTAAAAATAAAATTATTGAAGCAAGAGGATCTTCTTCCTCTAACAAGAACCCCTAGGATTCCATACTGAGTAGTTTATAAAATATACTTAATAACTAAACTCCCTTATAAAAAAATTTAAACACCCCAGGAAGTAGCCATAAGCGCACTCAAAGTACCAATTTAGCAAACAGCTAAATAGTTGTTAAGTCAACAAAGAATGGTCAATTAGGCAATTTTAACTAATACGTTTCTGATTAGAATCTCACTAAGTCGTAGCTTGTCCTTTCTCAAAATGGTTCTAACTCCATTCTTAACAAATCTATTAATAAACAGCAACCATAATAATAATAGGACTATTCCCTCGATTATAGCAATTTAAAATCATTATCTGCAAAGAATATCTACAAGCCTTCTACAATAAATTAAAATCGCTACACTTCATTAAACAGTCAGAATAAAAGTAAGTATTTTAAATTATTTTTTCTTTATCAAATAAACTAACTTTTTTGACATTATTTTTAATAATTTTACACTGAAAAAACCCACTTTAAAAAAATATTAGGAGAATACATTAAAAAAATAAATAAATTAGCATTATTCTTTAATGATTTTTTAATTAAATAATAGACAGTGCAAAAGGATACACAACTATCTAAAATAGAATGGAGTCAAATGAAAAGCTACCTAAATTAGAATCTCTAATTTAATAACAATAACAGTAATAATAAATGCAACCCATGTTATAAATTCCTTTGGCTTAGAACAATATGCAAGCTAATAATTCTTTAAATAAGGGCTAATCAAAGGATTAATTAAAATCTAAGCTCCAAAATGATCTGTTTAAAGATAATGATTCTAGCAGCAATTTAATTAACTCCTTTGTTTCTAACAAAAATGTGAAATAATAAAACAACAACAATCTTTAAAACAGTGGAATTTTCTCTTCAGGACCTAAAATTAATATAAACTTGTAAATTAAGAACTTGAACATAATTTCTCCTAATGGACTACGTAATAATAATTAAGTGTAAACAAACGATAACACACCAAACAATTATCATGGTGATGATAGCCATTTATATGATGAGAACTAAGAATAATCAAAACAATAACATAATATTAACAGATTACAACACAGCCGTAATCCTACTCAAGTCATCAACTTGTAATAAAGCCAAAATAGGCTTATTGCTGGAGGAATCAAATAAAACTTAAGCGCTCCTAATATATTTTAAAGCAGTAACCAACCTTAATCTACATAAAACAAAGTTATAAATGGAAATAATAACAATGCTCTTGTTAATGGATATAATGGCTATTAGCAAAATATCTAAAAAAATCAAGTTTAGAATTAATCAGAGTCACGCCAATCTTCTCGCCGTGCTAGATCAAATTCTAAAGATAAAAATGATTCCTTTTAATAAATGCCAAAAAGTGGCAAATCTAATTAAAATCCTGTAGATTTTTTAGGTAAATATGCTAACCCTTTTGGTAAAACAAATACAAATATGAATTAATAACCTAAGCCTCAATCATAATCTATTGATGCACAAAGAAGAAGCAGCAAGAAAGCTACAAATGCAACTTTTAATGATTCTAAGTAATTATCACAACCAATTCGTAAGAATTCTTCTCATCTCCCTAACCAAAACTAATTAAATATGGAACCCAGTTAAGTTAAATAAAATCCTTAAATTAACATTGCTCCTCCTATCAAGAATTTTATTAGCAGCTATGCCGTTCGCTCAAAGCCTGGTGCTCTGCCTGGAAAGCCAGTGAAAACCAATTAAGATAGCTATATAATTACAACTAACTTTTGTAAACAAAAATCCAAATACTTCTTTAGTGTTTGTGATGGTCATGGTATTAATGGACATCAGGCCTCTCAGCATGTAAAAAAAATTCTTGGACCTAATATAGAATTCTTTATGAAATAATTTTGTAAAGAAGAGTTCCACTAATTAGAATAGAATTAAACTCCTACAGAAAATATTTCTGCCATTACTTAAGCTTTAACTTCAGGTTATTTAAAAACAGCTGCAGGTTTACTTGATAGTGGAATAGACATTACTTTCAGTGGATCTACCTGTGTTGGAGTTTATGTAACGGCTGATAGATATTGGTGTGCCAATATTGGAGATTCTAGAGCAATTGTAGCTAGACACGATCCAATTACTTAATAATGGACAAACTAGCCTCTTTCTATAGATCATAAACCTGATCTACCTTCTGAATATGCAAGAATTATGGCTTCAGGAGGAAGAGTTGAACCCTTTAAAGATATGGAAGGTAAACCAGTCGGACCTGCTCGTGTATGGATGAGAACAGAAAATATTCCAGGCCTTGCTATGGCTCGTTCTTTTGGTGATTATGTTGCAAGTTAAGTAGGTGTTATTCCAGAACCTGAAGTTTTACACTTTGATGTTTCACCAAATGACAAATTCTTAGCCATTGCAAGTGATGGTATTTGGGAGTTTTTAAGTAATGAAGATGTTGTAAGTATGATTACTCCTTTCTACTAAAAAAATGATCCTGAAGGAGCTTGTGAAAAATTAGTAAAAGAGGCTACATTAGCTTGGAAGAGAGAAGATGAAGTTATTGATGACATTACAATAATAGTTGTATTTTTGAACAAATGAAAAAGATGAAAAACCTACAAGAATATTTATAAAAAGATAGATAATAATAAAAATATAAAAGTAAAGCAAACAAAATAACAAAATATAATATAGAAATAAAGAAATACTAACCTAATCTCAATTAATAAAACCATTAATTAATTTATTAATCCAGCAACTAAAAAATAAATATCTGTTAATAAATAGATCACTTTTTGAAGGTTTCTTATCATTAATTTCAAGCCATTATAATTATGAAAAATAAGATTTCCTATTTTTTACAGAGCAATAAATAATTTATTGAGAATATAAATAAAAAAGAGTAAGAAACAATTATTAGAAAGAAAAACTAAAATATATTACAAATATCAAACACTAAATCTCAACATTATTAACTTGAACTATTTTCAACTAAATTATTAAAATTACTATGTCATAATTCATTCATTATTTTTTGTAAATAGTATTATTTTGTTTTAAAAGCCAACTCTCTTTCTTCCAAAAATTTAATTTAGATTGTTTTAATCTTTCTTTGTTTACAATTTCTGAAGAAAATACAAATATTTTTAACTTTCAATTTATTTATTATTCAGTAACATATTTCAAGATTGGCATTTGAGAATCAATATTTAGAAAAACACCAGTAAATTAAATTCAGCTAGTTTTATTAAAAATATTATTTCTTCATATCTCAATCAATGATTACAATTTATTTCATATTCTTAAAAAAAATTTTTTACTTTAGATATTATTTAATCCTTTTTTTCTGATACCAATTTCTTATTGATTTTAGTTAGTTGATTTTTTGTAAATTTTTTTATTTAAAAAATCAAGGTAATAGATTTTGAAAGATAAAACCATTTAAATTTTTATAATAATTTCCATTATTTATTTAATTATAATAAATTTGTTTTAATAATAATAATTATTAAATGAAAAGATTAATTTAAAGCTTTTTCAAGCACTAAATTTGATTGATAATCTTCACTACCTACAAATATATTTTTATCATATAAGAATCTATTTAATAACTAATCAAATATTTATTTATTAAATTAATTAATTTAAAAAAATAAATATATTTTAATGAATTGTATTTTCTGATTTAAATTAACTTATGTCATAAATTAACCTTATTTTTAAAGAGATTAATATTTTCTTATTGTTACTCTTAGAAATTATAAGGAAGGAGTTAACAATTATTCATAACAATTCCCTCTTCAATTCTTCCGTTATCTTCAATTTTACTTGCAGTTAAACATTTTATCAAGAAACCATGAGATACAACTCCTATTTTCTTGTTCGAGTTTTTGGAAACATTTTTTTCACATTCTAACAATTTTTGGATGACTTTTCTGGTTCTATAAAATAAGAATTTCCAAGTTTCTAGGAAAAATGATGAGGTTTTTTCCATTGCATCATAAACTACTTTTTAATATGTTGATTCATTGTTAGTAGTATCTAAATTAATTTCTTCAAGTAGTCTTTGAGACAAATTTTAATCTTCTAGTACTTTTATTTGCCAGTATCTTCCTAGCTGTAATAATAAAGATGTATAAATGATATTTTCAAATTGATAACTTACTTATTCAACAAGACTGTAGTCTAATTTAATATTAAATGAATCTGCAAGCTTAGTTATACTATCTCTTACGCTTGTTAGTGTGTCAGGTCCAAAGCATCCACTAGAGCAAAGACATTCATATAATTCGGGCATTAAAATAAATCTTTATTTTAAATAATTTAGTTATATATCTTGTGTAAGATTAAAAAATACTCTTTATCAAAAATTTGAAATAGAAAAGTTTTTAAAGTTATTACTTTATATTTTATCTATTTGGGTGAGTGGCAAATAGATAAATGCAAGTCTAAATAGCTCTTTAGAGTGGTGATACATAAACTATTTCGAAATCTATTTCATTTATGTACCTCTAGTGATTCAAGCACTATTAAACTCCTATTAAAAATCAAAAATTTGATTTTAATATATTTTTAATGCTTTTTACACATAAATATTATTTCAAAAGATTAAATTTACCTATAGGGTGAAGAGGATTATCAGTATATTTTTGATCCATATGGAGTTCTTTATAGCGTGGGTCTGACTTTCCTTTCAAAGGTTTATCATATAAGGTTTCTTTTTCAGAGAAATTATGTTAACTAAAACCATGTCTGATGATAATAAATTTATGAGAAGGTAAAATCTCTGAAGTAGGAGGTGCATCCATGCAGATATTATATTTTTCAATGATGTCTGAATATTACTCTTGAATTGCTTTTTAAGCTTCTTCTGCCATTATGAATTTAAAATTTATTAAAATTAAATTAGAATTGGAAGATAAAAAAATTGTTTTTGAAATAAAAATTTAGTAAGATTTATTTGCTTGTTTGTTTATTATCAGATATTATTTAAAAAAAGGGATGGCTGCTTATAAATTATAATTATAAGAATGTAATAAAAATTTAAGTTTTAGAAGATATTTATTTTATCTTACTTGCTCTAAAGAATGGCAAAAAAAGGAATGAAATAATTTATAATTTTTCAGAGTTAATGAGAGATGAATGACAGATTAAAGAAATAGGTAGAATAGAAAAAGAATGTAATTTTTCAAGAATAATCAATGTACAAAATAATACATATTTTTATTAGGGAGGATTAATTTTTTGAATCTTATTTAATAAATTAGTGTATGAATTATTCGAATAGTTGAAAATCGATTCAGATGAAAATCTAAAAAATTTTAAAATATAGATAAATGAGAAGAGATTGATTCTATCATATCATAACTTTGTTAGTTTAATTAAATCTTAAAACTAGAAAAAAAAATTGATTGAAAGTGTTTTTTATTTAATACGAATTTATTTATTGTAAAAATTTAATAAAAAAATAAATAATTATTAATTAATCAATTATTATTTAGGATTAAAAAGTTAAACAAAAAGTTAAAGCAAAGAAAATTAATTAGTTTGAATAGAAAATATCTGTTTATAAATCACAATAAATTATCTATTAGCATTTCAAAGTAGAAAGTATGAACAATACATTTGAAACGTCAGCAGCAGCAGCTTATTAGCCCAAAGGTCTAAATACAGTTGTAGACATGACTGATGAATCTAAAATCAGTACAGAATCTCTTGTAGTATTTTTCCTTTTTGGAGGACTCATGATAGCAGGTTTTGTTCGGGAAATCAATAAAAAAACTAGCATCCCTTACACTCCTATGCTTTTTGTAATTGGTATTTTTTTAGGAAAGTTTTCTGAAAGTATGGGAATACTTGGTATTACTATTAGCAAGATAAGTTTAATCAATCCTCATGGTATATTAATTATTTTCCTCCCTGTGCTCATTTTCGAAAGTGGTTTTAATAGTGATTGGCACACTTTTAAAAAGTAGTCTGGCTAAATATTTTTGCTTGCATTTCCTTGTGTATTATTTTCAGCAATATTTCTACTCATAAGTATCAAAGTTATTTTGAGATATGATGATTCCTATTACACTTGGAGTGGTGCATTCATGTTCGGTTCTATTTTATCATGTACTGATACTGTTGCAGTATTAGCTCTTTTGAAAGAAGTAGGAGCTCCTAAAAAATTCAATTCTTTGATCGAAGGAGAATCATTATTAAATGACGGAACATGTATGGTTCTTTTCCAAATATCAAGTGAATTTGCTAAAAAAGTAGATCAAAACTCATAAAATTAGGTAAATTTTAAACAATTTTTATTACGAAATAGCTAAAATAAAATAATTTAAACAAATTTAATTGAGAGAATATTAATTCAATCAGGTTTAAACAAAATTAGCTGACTTTATTTTTTATAAATCAATATACAAATTAAATACATAAATAGCAATCTTTTAACTAAATAATATGATAAAACTATTAAAATATTTTTTAACAAAATTAGTAATATTTTGACTTATTTGAAGTAATCAAACTTTTGCTTTCCCTCACAGTAGGTGGTACTCTTTTAGGAATATGCTTTGGTATGATAGCTTAATTTTGGATGCGTAGAATACACAATGATCCCATCTTGACAGTTAATATTACCTTTATTGTTTGTTATCTTACTTACTATGTAGCAGAAAATGTTGATTTAGGTATTAAAGTATCAGGAATTATGGCTCTTGTTTCTTTGGGTATTTATCTCTCCATTTTTGGTAAAACTAAAATCTCAAGTGAAGAAAAAAGAACTGTATATATCTTCTGGAAGTATGTAACTTATGCAGGTGAATCAATTATTTTCATTTTAGCTGGTGTCTTGGTTGGTGTTAAAGTCTTAACTTCTAGTGGAGATTATGATAATACAGGAAGTGATAACACTTCTTCAATCTAAACAAGTGATTATTTTAAATTATTTGGTCTCTATGTCTGCATGATTCTGAGTCGTTTTGGTAGTATTGCTTGCTTTATGTCATGGTTGAGGAAGTGGGGTTATGGTCTAACATGGAAAGAAGTCTATGTTTTAGCCTATGGAGGTCTTAGAGGAGCTATTGGTAATATAATCAGTTGGTAGAAATAAATTTTTATTAGTTGTTATTTTTATTAGGTATTTCATTTGCTATGATTGTTGCTAATGATGATTCCTACTCTCAGAAATTAAGAGATATTATTTTATTTGATATGGCTGGTAATGCAATTCTAACATTAATTATTAATGGAACAACAACAGGTAATTTAAAATTAAATTGTAAATAGAATAATGTTTTTTATATTTAAATTATTTAGGACCTTTGATTAAGAGTTTAGGTTTATGTGTTACAAGCACAGTTAGAGAAAGAGTTTTCTTAAATATTTTACAAGATTTAAAGGAAGATACTGAAAAAAAAATAAATTATTTAAAATCAAATAACTATCTAAAGATGGTTAATTGGGAAAGTGTAAAAGAGTATGTAGGATTAGCTGATCTTGAGCAAAGGATAACAAGATTGGAATCTGATCTTACCAAAAGAGAAGAAATTGAGGAATACACAAGAAATATTAGAAATAAAAATGTTATCGATGCAAAGATAGATGAGCTAAAAAATTCTAATGAATTCTAAGATCAGTAATCATTTGATTCAGATTCTACTAATCACAATCTTGATGAAAACATGATAGTTGAATGCAGAAATAGATTTTTGATGGCTTTAAAAGGAAACTATTGGTAAAAAAGCATACAATTAAGAATATGTTTAAAAATTTATTTTTAATTATTTCAAAAAAGGGATATTTATGAGAGAAATTAATGCAGTAGTAATGCTTTGCTATTGTTAATTGATTCTGTTAATTGGGATCTTGATACTGAATAAGAAAGAATGAACTCATGGGAATTTCTTTCCAATTACTTTTATAATCCCATTTATATCAAAGTGTTGTTTTAATTAAAGGGATGGCCTATTATTGGATCATACGCTGGTAACCTCCTCTTCAACCACATCTCAAATATTTATGATGTTATTGCTGCTTATATTGAAGCACATGAATAAGCAGAGTAGTTATGCATTGAATAATTCCCTTTCATTCCTTAAGTAATATTATTTTTTAAATGTAAAATATAAAAATTTTATCTAAATTTACTTTTAGGTTTTGGAAATTATTATTAGAGAAAGTCAAGATAATAGAATGAGTGGTGAAGAATATATTAAAAACGATTTAAATGTTAGTTTTCCTGAAATTACCAAATAAATTCAAACAAAAAAGGCTACTTACAGTTTATTAGAGTGTCAAAAGAAAATAATAAAAAAAGGTATCCTTTTAGGAAAGATAGATGAAAAAGAAAGAGATATCTTGATGTAATAAATTGATGACAGAGTTGTTGCCTTGGATAATATTAAACCTTCTTGGAAAGCTCCTCCTATTAAAAATTTCTTAGAAAATGTAAAAAATATTACTCAATCATCACATTCCTTTAACTCGCTAAATTAAATTAAAAAAGGTTCCATTCTTTAAACTCATCCACAAAGACTTGCTTCCTTACATCATCAAAGAATCAGTGGAGATGATTTTTGAAAAAGATATGTATATCATCAAGGAAGGTGAAAAGGCTAAATACTTTTTCGTTATCACAAGAGGTAGTGCTACTGAAACAACATCATAGAGTTTTTGCACGTAACTTTCAATTAATATTGTTCAACAGATATATTTAAAATTTTCATGTTATCAGATATCAAGAGCAGAAGGAAGTAGGTAGTTTAATTTCTCCTCATCATTTGATTGTACCTAGTTTGAGATACTTGACTTCTTGTATGGCTAATGCAGTGGTTTATGTCCTTGCTTTCCCACTTAGTTCAATTTAAAAGGTTATTAAAGTTAATTTGGAAATAAAGGAATATGTCTGGATGTAGAGTTTAAGAGCATTAAGTTAACTCTTTTACAATGAGCTTAAACCTTTGGGAAGCTTAGATAGAAACAGCTTTATCAAACTTTAACCTAAGCTTAAATTTGCTAAATACAAGTAATTAACCCAAAATAAATGTTCAATGTAAATTATTTTCTTTAAAAAATAGCAAAGGAAAGACTATTTAATGTGAAAGTGGTGGTATTTTATTGAAAGGATAAGTTTCCAGAAAAGATTTAACAGATGTTATGATGACACAGTCCAAAGTAAATAATGATGAAGTAAAAAAATCAGATATATTAGAAGGAAGAATTTATAAAGTAAATTAAAATACATTTATTTTAGTGAATTAAAATTTATTCTAATTAATTTAATTATTAGGCATTTTGTGTTTTAATGCCAGGCTAGGCTTTCTCAGTTTACACTGAAAAGAAATGTACATTTTTACACTTTGCTGAAGATTGTGAAGAAATTAGGTTCATGATAAGTCATATTGATTATAATGTTGGTATTAATTAGTAGACCCCTTAATCTCAAAATATATTTAGTCCTGTTGCCGTTTCCGGTAGCCATAATAAGAGAAATAGCTTCTAAGCACCTCATTTAAGTAGATTTGCAGGAAGACATACTTTTAATAATTTAGAAGTGCTTGCCTAAAATAATGAAAATAAAAGAAATTCAGGATAAGTAGTTGAATTATAAAAAATAAAATCAAAGTAGTACTTAAATGAATAAAAAATCAAGAGTATTAAAAGTGATGATGAAGAATCAGACGATAATAACAATAACAAAAATAAATGAAAATATCTAAAATTGAATTTTTTTATTTATATGTTGATGTTGCTCATAAAATAATTATATTTAATTATTCTAATTATTTCTTTTGTATTTGGTATCAACTTTTACAATATTATTTAACGTTTTTATAAATTTAAAAGCTAAAATATTTGGTTTTTATATCCCAAATAATCATCATTCAACTCCTCTATTTATATTTTATATTTAAAACCTTAAAAAACTTTAATTTTACTATCAAATAGGAATTTAATTCCAAATTAAGTGTTATTAAAATAATTTTAAGATTTGTATTTAAAATTGCAGATTAACTTAATTTGTATAAGATATTAAATTTTTAAAAAAATAGAAAAAATATAAAGTATTTAAATATACTCAAAAATTGTATTAGATTATTAAATAATAAGAAGATGCTATGACAAACAAATCTATTTATTTACTCACTCATTCATTCATTTAAAACAAAGAAATGGTGAGTTAACAAGAATGGTGAATTAAGATTTGAAAACAATAAAAGTAAGAAATATTTAATAGATATGTCTTGTCAATTGATAAGTGTTGTTTTGTATTGGATTTAATTTAAGGAATAAGACTTTAAATAAATAAGAAAGAAAGATAAAAGGAAAAAAGGAAAATTATATCAAAATAAGAAAAAAAGGGAAAAAAATAAAATAAATAATAAAAAATCAAAAGAAAAATTAAGGGAAAAATAAAAAAAGCAAGCATATATAGATATATCGAATGGATAACTATTTCACAGCCATCACCCTTTTAGGTCTTAGAGATCAAAACTTGCCTCCTTTCAAGTACTTATAAATTAAATTCCAAGCAGCAGCATCCAACTTTAAAGCAATAACAATTTATCATATTGTTGTTTATGCATGTATCATAGATTTTTTAAAAATCTAAGGCTCGTTTGAGCTTTCATTTTTATTGTCGATGAAAAAGTTGTAAAGCAAATCATACCTCCTTTGTACAGATTAATAAATCTATACCTTCAATGATTAAAAAAGTTTATTAGGGCATATAATAAGATGAGAAAGAAAGTGAATACAAATAGAGATGATATAAAGAATATATAAATAGAATGGTTGATGAAAGCAATTTAATAGTCAAATGAGCTTAAAATTAGTTTAGTTTGATTGAAAGTATTTGAGATAGTTTTGAATTACTAAATCAAATAATATCGACATTTATTAAGTTTAATGATACAAAAAAAATTAGCTAGGCTGCTTAATTAATTCAATGCATAATTCTAAATAAATGAATAAATTTTTTGATATAAAGGGATGCTCGTTTATAGAGATATAAATCTATCAAAAAGATGATCGATCTTATTGAAACCACTACAAAGCTCGCTCCTCCCATGCCTGTTGAATTATTTATGCTCAACCCCACTGATCGTAAGATTATTCTTTCAAGATTCTTACAAGTTTAGATAAAATAATTTAACTTAATTTACTTAAATTTATATAGCTGAATGGGATGACGATATGACATATCCTACTATCACCCACGCTACTGCTCTCTATAAATCTTCTGCTTTAGCTGGCAACTTAGTACATAAAAATTTAAATCAAATAATGAATTTCTCAAATGCATTTAGTATTTTCTAAGTGAGTGTTTACAAAATAGGCTTTTGAATTTCAAAAATAGATAAATGATTATATATTTTATAGAACAAAAAAATGTCTAAAATATCTAAGCATCTAAATAAAGAATAAAGTTTTAATAAGCTAGATAGAATGAATTTATAGATAAATCATTAAGTAAAGCATACATAAATAAAATACAATAAATTTGTATATCACTCAAGATTGATTTTCGAGAAACTTATTCCAAACACAAAGATATTGATTGAATTTTAATAGAATTAAAAAAGGAGAAAATAATAAGCATATTTTCATTTCTATCATGAAAGAAAAAACTAAATGCAAATGATAATTCAGAATTTATGAATAATAACAATTTATATTTATCAAATTTCATTTAAAAATTAGTTCTTATATGCTTACAACTATAACAACTTTACTGCCAATATTAGATTCAGAACCATGAGATACTTGTTCCCCGTTGTTTCTTTGGCTATTTTCGGAAATATTTACTGGTAAATAGCTTATTCAGATTAAAAAATCTATCTTTTTTATTAAATTCTAATTTCTATACATTTTAGGGACTACAGATCTCAACTCGTTAAGGTTAACCTTTTCGATGAATACATTCAAGCAAGAGCTCAAGAATTGGTTAAGCAAAACGAATATCTCTTAGAACATGATGGTAATGACACATATCATATTTAGAATTAAAAGCAAACACAATAACTTAATTAATAAAAAGATAAACTTTTAATTTAGTTTTTAGATAAGATGATGATATTATGTTAGCCACATTTTTTACCTTTAGATAGCTCAAAAATTTATCTTAAGCTATTTAAAATATATAAAAGATTTAACAAATATTTGCAAATTGAATAATAAAAAAAAGAAAATTTAATTGTGCTTGAAATTTATGAAACCAATTAAATGTTTTTTTTTAATAATTAGATGTTAAGAGATACATTTGGTGGTATGAAGATTTAAAGGAGACTTTGGCTAGAGTCCACAGACAAGCCAACAACCACAAGGCTTGTGATTTCAGAGATTCTGAAATTATTCTTTAAGATTTCATCAGAAGATACACCAATCCTGCTGACAAGTTACCCTTAAAGTTCCATCCTCAAGGTCAAACTTTCTGAGGTGGCTAAAATTTTAAGTAAGACTACATAAAAAATCCAAGAGATTTTAACATCTTGTTCTATCAGATTAGTAAAAGAAAAGATGTCTTCTTAATTAAAAGCACTCTTAAATAAATGGCTAGTATAGAAAAGATAGGTAGAGTATAATGTGTGATTGTTTATTTCACTTAAATACTCTTCATTATTATTAATTTAAATTAAAGTGTATTACAGAATATTTATTAATGTAACTAACTTATCTCTTGTAATCGTTGTAGTTTCTTTTAAAAGTATATCCAATAATTTATTGTTACAAAAGTTCAACATGTTAATTTCTAATTAATAATGAATATCTAAATTCATCCATAATATCTTAACTGTGCTTAAATTAAAAAAATTATTATTTTTGAATAAACAAATATTATAAGCAATCTAAAAAAAACATTAGCAGTTACCAATCATAAGATGTTAAAGTAAATCCTAAATTTTATAGAATTAAGAAATTTATTCAATTTAATTAAATTAAAGTTAAAATTAGATCTTTGTTAAAGCATACTTTCATTTCAAATAATAAAGACTTTGAACATGAATTATTTTTCATAATTACCAATGAAAAATTATTTATTCGATTTTAAGTTTAAAATATTTTCTAAAAATATTTCATCCCTTGCTTTAAATGATTTAAAATATAATCATATTTTTTATTTTCAAAAGGGTTTTAAGGGGTTTAATATTTTAATTCTTTACTTAAAAATCTAAAAAAGATATTTAGTTTTTATTCAAATAAATAAAATATTAAAAGAAATTAATTGAAATGGATAGGTTTTTGATCATTTATTTTACTTTTGTGAGAATATTTTTATGCATCTGTATATTTCTTTTGCATTTATTCATTTAACTGTATTATATATAAGTTTAGTTTTGAAATCAAACAAAATAGTATCTCTTAAATGTTCAAATTTCTTTTGATATAACTTATAAAGTTTTAATTAATAAATTTAATGTTTTAATTTCATAATTGAAAATCAAATTTATTATAATTTTTTTATTTAAATTAACAAATATAAAACACTACTCAAATAAAAGAACTTAAAGAAGAATTAATTAGTTTTTGAGCAATTATGGTGATAATTCAGGAATTATTTTTTCACTTTTTTTAACAGAAATACTTTTTAATAGCATTAAAATAGATTTAGGTGCTGATGAATTAAATTAATACAAATATTAACTCAGAAAATGTTTATTGATATTTAAAATTTCTATTACTTTTTGGATGCAGAGTTCGTTCAGTTAAAATATAATTTTATAATATTTAAATTGCATATAATTTAAAAAAATATTATTAAAAAGGGTTTTAGTTATTGAGAATTATTAAAGAAAAAATTTTTAAAACAAAATTAAGTAATTAAGTAAATAGAGAGAGTAATTAATTAAAAATGGTGAATAAAAAGAAAGATTGATGGACTATATGGAAATAAGATGAAGAGTACTATTACAATATATATTAGATAAATGCATCTGCTGCAGAAAATATTTTGGTTGGCAATATATTAATGTTTATTATTCTATATTATATGTATAAAAGTATTCATTCCTTTCTATTCTTTATTATTTTTGCTATATATATCTGCAGAAAGTTTCTGATGATATTCCTCTTGTTTTGCAACATGATGGCTTCATTAATGATTTAGATTTTTTCTATGAACCCTCAAGCATTAAGAAACATGAATGAATATCCTCAGTTTAAATCACAATAATATTATATTTTATAAATTTAATCAACAGCAGCTATCCTTCTTCTTCTTATTACTGAGATCATCACCAGCTTTAATTTTAGTCTTACCACTTTGGGCATTAGCACCTCTGGGAGCAGTTTCGGTGTTCTTTTATACTCTGCTCTTGATTTCAGTGGCGAGGGTAATGAAAGCAGTTTCGACGTTGTTGGAGTTCAAAGCTGAAGTTTCAATAAATTTAATTCCTAATGAATCAGCTAATTCCTTTCCTTCTTCGTAGGTAACTTGACGCTTGCTTTCTAAATCAGCCTTGTTACCAACCAAAAGCTTGATAACATTTTCATTTGCATTCTTATCAGCTTCGGCTAACCAGTTATCAATATCCTTAAAGGTTTGCTTGTCGGTGATATCATAAACTAAAATGATACCATGGGCACCCTTGTAATATGATGAAGTAATAGTTTTGAAACGTTCTTGACCAGCAGTATCCCAAATTTACAATTTAACAGCTTTTCCTTACTAATTTATTCAAATATAAATCTTATAATTTTTTATTTTTCCAATTAAAAATTCATTTTTGTTGTTTGATTTCAGCGCATTTATTTGTGCTTACTTTCGCTTACTATGTTTTTTTAATTTTAGTAAAATTTGTAAACAAAAAAGTCCACGTGAATTAGTTTTCTAAAAAAGTCTGATAAAAATGTTTATATGCGAGCTTATTTGTTTAATGATGATGACTCTTGAAATTTGTTAAATGAATGAATCTAAAGAACGAAAATAAAATTGCTTACAATATCAAAAGTTCTGATTTTGAAATCAACTCCTATGGTTGGCAAGAAGCAATCGTTAAAGATGTTATCAGAAAAACGCAATAACAAGGAGGATTTACCGACAGCAGAGTTACCAATCAACAATAACTTGAATAAGTAGTCGTAGTCTTATTGTAAGCTCATTTTTATTAGATTATCTGTTGTTATTTTTATAAATGTTGAGATTTTGATATAGAGTTGAATCTAAAAGTTTAAAAAATATTAACCTTTTTTTGTTCTTTCTTTCTCCCTTTTTAAAATAAATATTTTTTAATTATTTTTTATTTGATTCTTCTTTGTTTTCTGTCCCTCTTTATATGTTTTGATTTTTTCAAAATTCACTATCGCAAGAAATTAAAAGATTGATGCGATTCATTCATTTCCCTATTATTTAATTACTTATCCTGTCTCATTTTGTCATCCATGTATGTATTATGTTTTGTCATTCATTCATCTTTTCACTTTTCATATTTTTTTGGTATTTCCAGCATATAATTTCTCAATATTTTTTCATTTATTTTGCCATTCAATTTTGCATGCATTTCTTTACCTAACTCAAAACTATTAATTTATTTATTAATTGATTGATTGTTTTTTCTTTGTCAAAATTGATTCATCGCCTTCTCTTTCCTTTCTTCTTTTGCTATTCTAATTATCTCATTTCTCTATTTTTTCTATTTAAAATTCCTTTTCATCAAAATTAGCTAAGTTTATCTTCACTAAGTATACATTTTTCTTTTCGTTTTCTATTCAATATTTTATTCATTCATAATAAACTTAGTATCTTGTGAAATATTTGTATCGATCCTCAAATATAGCCTTAAAATTTAGAATATTCATTATTTTTGATAATTTAAATAAGGAAAGTACGAAAGTAATTTATTCTCAACTATTTATTTCAAAAGCAAGCAGATAACTTAGAAATGCTATGTCAATTTGAATTTAGAAAATGAACTTACAATTTTTTGGTTAAGAAAATTGATTGATTTATTTTCCCTTTAAGTTTAATTTGAGCATATGATTACACTATTTTTGTTGCTTCAAAATAAAGCCACAAACAATAAATAAGTATTTTTGATTAAAATTTAATTTAAAATACTGAGTAATGATAGGTCTAATTTAATTCAATAAAAAACAATAAACTATCACCAATAAGTGAGAGAAGTTTGTACTTAATTTAGATAATTTTAACTTTGTTATGATTAATAATTTTTTAATACACATAAAGAAAATATTTGTACTAGATAAATTTAACATTTTACATTTACAATTTATTTTTAGATAATTAATAATTGAAATTCAAATAACCATTTTTCTCATCCTATTCAATTATAACTTTTTAAGATTTAAAAACAAAACAAATAATTCTTTCTAATTATAAATTTCTGCCAATCTTTAAAACTTTTAGATATCAAGATTTATCAGATTCAAAAACAAATAGAAGGTAGAGCTCTAAAAAATAAACTTTTTTTGTTTGATTATTGTAAATTAATAAAGAAAAATGAATGAATCTAAGATTTTCTTCATTTCTATTTTTTATTTTTTTCTTCTTCAA
Source organism: Tetrahymena elliotti 4EA (assembly GCA_000231825.2). Classification (NCBI taxonomy): domain Eukaryota; phylum Ciliophora; class Oligohymenophorea; order Hymenostomatida; family Tetrahymenidae; genus Tetrahymena; species Tetrahymena elliotti. Next base: position 824,952 of record JH720307.1, on the reverse strand, counting down.
CTCTTACTTGCTATTACTGAAGATGGCTGATTTGGAGTAAGTGTATCAGCACCATTAATATAATCATCATCTCTTTCTTAATGTAATAACTTCTCTCTTCTTTCATTTTCAAGTCTCAACTCTTCTTCTTTACGTTTCAAATCTTCATTCAAGAAAAGATAAAAAATAAATCCTATTATAAGTAATCCGAGACCTACTCCATTTGAAATAAGTACTTCCTCTTAAGTGTTAAGTTCTATAGCTTAAGTACCTAAAATAATCTTTTAAAATTGAAAGTTTTATTAACTAAATAAAGTGTTTTTTTTATTTTACTAAAACTGAACCAAATAATTAACCAGATGCTAACACTAAGCCTGAACTGAAAGGTTCAGATATAGGGAAAGTTATTTCGCAAGCAAAATCCATACTAATTGGAATCAAAGGAGTTGTGAAAAATCCCATCAAAAATATGGCTATCATAAGCAACCAAAAATTCTCTAAAACCAACATACCCATCTAAAGACCATATGTAATTATAGAAACGAGACATGTTAGAGTCATCACTTTCTTATAAGCACTTGTTCTTTCAACAATAACACTCATGATTCCTGACCCAATCAATCCTGAAACTATAAACATAGCTCCAAAATAGCTTGTCTAATCCTATATAACACATATATATTTATAAGGAAAATTAAAATACTATATTAAAAATTCTTACACTTGAGAAGTTAAATTATTCCAAATAGAAATTAATTAAGGTAGCTATACAATTAAAATTGCCCAAGACACAGCCAAAAGCGAAGAATAATTTAATAAAATCTTTGTTTTAAAATATAACAATAAAAGACTCTTTAAAGCTCATTTTTTCTGCCTCTGCAGCATGACTAATTTAAAAAAAATATATTTTAAATTAATTCAAAAGTATTTAATAAAAAGCAAATGAGATAATTCATATTAAAATGAATACCTTGGGGGAGTAGGTGGTTTTTCTCTGAAAAAGATTATGCAAGGAATTGTACCTATTGTCATAACAATAGCTTGCCATAACATTAATTTATATACTTGATCTCTGGTTTAATTTGAATAGCTATCATCAACAAAAAAGCTAGGAAATAAGAATCCAATACCAACACCAATTGTATTAATTAAAGCTAATATTGCAGTTGCAATTGGACGCTTTTTTAATAATTAAATCATTAATAAATCATTTATTTGTTTTTTATCTACTAGTTTTCTTGAAATCATTAAAATAAATTTTTACTTCTTTAGGCTTAAACCAAACAGCAGCAATCTTTGATGGGGCATTCAAAATGAATGGTTAGCCTATACCTCCAAGTATTTAACCAAATATGGCCCACCAAAAGCTATTATTGATGAATATTCTGACCCATCCTCCCAAAATGGTCAAAATAGATCCTATCCAAATCTTAAAAAACAAGATAAATTAATCCAAAAAACTTAAGTTCAAATTGTAAATGATATGAAAATATTAAATCAAAAACCAAAAAATTTACTCCATATTTTAAGCTCTTTTGCAGTAAGAAGTTTGAAGGAAAAGTGATAAGCACATAGAAAAACATATAAGACATTGACGTCATAGTGATTACAAATTGAGATTGATCATAAGCCTTTTTAGATAAAAATGTGTTTAAATATTTCTAAATCCAATTCTGCTTAAATTATTATTATTTTAAATAAATTTAACTCTAACTATATATTTTTTACCTTTTCGACTTATGAAGAAATAGGACTAAAGGTGATCCAACCTATACCATTCATCATATTTGGTAAACAAAATAGAACAACTATAACCCATCTATGATTTTAATTGTAAAAATACTCATTTGCTACTTACTATATAAACTATTCTATACCTATAGGGGTAGTCTCTAAATAAATTTTAATCTTCCTCCTCAATATCAAGAAGGGATTTTTTTTGATGAGGACCAAAACTTGCTCTCATATTTCTACTACTCTCCTTTGATAATTTCTTAAAACTTAATTAAATTTTTGATTTAGTCAAATTAATAATTAAACATTATTTTTAAAAGTTGTGATTAAAAACACCTACCGATTTATTCTTTTATTTTCAATATCTTTGATTATTATTTTTTCAATTTACTTTGAAAAAATTGTAATGCTAATCATGTTATTGTAATGTTAATCAAGTTATTGTAAGGCACAAATGTCTTTTTATGATATCAATCTTTTTTCACATTCAAAGAATTAAATATTATTAATATCAATCATCTTTATTTTTAGATTCCAAAATAAATACTATCTATATTCTGATCAGTTTATCTGATAAGAAATACAATTAAAATAATAATTTACCTAAGAAAATATTTATATATTTCAAAATGAATTTCAAAAATCCTTGGTTTTGCTTTTAAAATCTTTCATAGTTGTATAAAAGAAATTAAAAAAAACCTATTGAATTAATTTATGGCAAAACAAGATATAAATTATTAGTTTTGACGTCAAATGTATTTTTTTGTGTAATTTACTATATTAAATTATTTGAGATACAAACTTACTAATTTCACAATAAAAAGAAGGTAAAATTTTATGAAATTGTTTTGTTTTTTTTTTTCAAAAAAGTTTACCTAAATCATATTAGAATTTAAAAAAAGCAAAAAAAATTTTATTTAAAAAAGAATGCAAGATTTTTGATTGAGTTTTGTTTTCTCTCATACATTTAATTAAACTAGATCACAAAATATATCAAAACATGGTTATAATATCGTAACTGCTTCTATTTTTTTGCTGTATTTTTTTAAAAAAGATATATGATTATCAAATCTAATAAATACTACTATTTGATGTATTATTTTTTAGCTGTTGAGAAACTTTATTTGTATCTTACTTTAATTTTATCTTTTATTATTCTCAATTAATATTTTTAAAAATTTTTTAAATTACTTGAAATGAAAATATTTAAAATAAAATTTGTTAATAATTAATTCTTTATCTTTTCTTCTATTTCATTACATTGTAATCCATAATCCTATTAAAATAAAAAATGTTTCATAATATCATTATTAAAGTTAAATATTTTAAAAAGAGAATAAAAATAATAATAATTAATTGTTGGATAATAAAATCAAAATTTAAATGCTAAATCATAAAAAAATATTCTGAAAATAATTATTTGAACTAAAATCTCTGATAAAATTACTTTTTTGAATATATTTATTAGCGAAAACTATTTGATAAAACATTTTTTTATTTCACCACATCTTCTTTTTTTATTATTTATTGGTGATTAAACACAAAAAATTAAAATAAAATTTACTTATTTACAAAATATAGATTAAATAATTTAGGATTTATTAAATTAAGGCTCCACTAGAAAAATCATTTAAATTCAGCAAAATTTTAAAAGTGATAATAAATTATTTAAAAATCTTAAATTAATTGAGCTGAAATATCATTTAAGTAAAAAAAATATAAGGGTTATTGAAGTATCTTAAAATTTGTTGGGTTTTATTTTAATTTAAGCACCTGCTAGAAACCTACAAAAGTAATGAGAAATAACATTCAAAAATTTAAAAATTAAATAAACAATTAATAAAACTAAACTTGATTTAAATAAACATATTTTTATTTTTAGATATCTAATACAAATTATTTTGAAAATAAATAAAATAAGTATAGGTTTAAACAAATAGATTATTCATGATTAAATAATTTATTTTTTTTGCTAAGAATCTCTAATAAAAATTCTTAAAATGTCATAGATAAAATTATTAAATAATTCATTAAAATCAACCTACTCAAATTAAACAAGCTCATAAAGCTTTACTCCAATACTATTAGAAAATTCTTATGCTTAGATTATTGATACTTACCTTTCATCTGATTTTTTTAATTGAATACCTATCAAAATTTTGTAAAAATTTTAATTTAAAAGCTATTCAACTTGTTAGATTTTATAGAATCTTTAAGAAGTTTCTTCAAAATGTTGGTAATTATTTATGTCATATACAAAAACAATACCATGAACATTTATAAAGCGATATTTTAAATTAATATCCTAAAAGTGATCGAAACCAAAATCATTCCAAAAATAAACCTATTTGCTTTTATTTTCCTAATAAAATGTATTTTATTAAAGTTAGAAATTAACAATTTTACTATCTAAATATTGGTTTTTTAATATTCAATAAACATTGAATTTAAACAATTTTAGTTAGATGAACTATCATTACATAACTTTAAAATAAGATCCTATAAAATAGAGTTAGAGCTTCCTAGCATTTAAATATTTATTTGTTAGATATCTCCAACTTGGTTAACCATAATTTGTCTGATTTTCTTTGAATAAAGAAATCAATTTTGTAAATTTATAGCTATTTTATTTTTAATAAAATGAATTACATTTTTTATTTGCTAATTGATTAGATTTTGTTTATACTGAATTATTTTCTAATAAATTCTCTTAGATTGAAATAGAAAAAAAGTTTATACCAACATTAAACTGGAAAATTAATTTAAAATAAAGCAGATAAATTAAGTAACTCAAAAGAAATCAGAAAATATTGCCTTTGATTTCATAATTTTCATCAAACAGAAAAAAAATTATGCAATCGCAAACAAATTTGTCAGCAGATTTTTTCTGGAATTTTTTTCAAATTAAAGTTAGGTAATAGACAGTAATAACTCTTAAATTCCTCTAAATCTTCTAAAACTTTTTTTTCATAAAGAAGTTAAAATCTATTAAGAATTCATTGTAACTTAAAAAGGTAATTCCTGATAAAAGCAGAGAAGTTCTTTTGTATGCTTAAAAATGGTACTTTTCACCATCATTCTTCAAATTTTTTGGCATTTTATTTTTTGAAAATACTAAAAATAAAATAAATACATAGATGAGTTTAAATATTTTAAAGTCATTTAAACAATTAAGAAAACAAAGACTCAAAAAAATTATCTCTATAATAAATAAACTTAAATACTTTTATAAATAAAGCTAAAAATAGAATATATTATAAGGTATAAGAAATAAGTAAATTCAAAAAATATAGACTTGAAAGAAGTTTTAAAATAGATTAGTTTCAGTATTTTAAAATAAGCATGCTTTGCTTTTTCACCTCTAAAATGATAATTTACATAATCTACATGCAAAACTTTAGTATATATAAAAGTAAAAACCATAACAAAGGTATTATTTTTTGACTATTTAAATTCTAGATCTCAAAATTTTAAATTAAAATCTATGACTTTAAAAAATAGTACAAAATACATATTTATTTCAATCTTTACTTTGACTTATTTTGAAATATGGTAAACTTTTTAGCAGCTAAAAATGATACTTTGTTAAGATGTTTTATAAATTTCTAATTATTTTTAGTAATCACTAATATTTTTAAATCTAATTTTAGTTTTCCATAAACGACGATTGCGTTTACTAAAATTAATTGTTTTTATATTAATTTTTATTTGAAAGGAAAAATTATTTTGAAATTATTTTTGATTTTTATGATATTTTGAATGCAAGTAAAAACAATTTTATTAAAATCGACAAAAATTATGAAATTATTATTTTAATTTATTAATTGTTAGAATAATTGTATACAAAAATTCTACTAAAATACATATACTATATTGTACATCGATAAAATACTTATTTGATATATTAGATGATACTATTGCTCATTATGTTAAAATCATTTGATAACTAAATTTCATAGACAAAATTAAGAAAAGTATTAAGTATTAAAACTTATAAAAAGTAGAAAAAGCATTAATTTTTTAAAAAGACAAGATAAATGTCAACAACAACTTTCAAGAATTTGAAGATTGGCCGTAAGCATAGAGAAAGAGGTCAATTATAGAATAGAGAGCATTTGGGTATATTAGAAAAGAAGAAAGATTACATTAAAAGAGCTAAGCATTATCATAAGATTAATGATTAATTAAACAATTTGAAGCAAAAGGCAAGATTGAAAAATGAAAATGAATTCTATCATAAAATGAGCAAGGCTAAGATAATTGTATGAAGCTAATATTTGAAAGCTTCAAGAATTTAATTTTGTTATGTAATATTTAAAGGATGGTTAACATGTTGAATTAGAAGAAGAGGAAGATGACTTTGATCCTAAGGAATATAGAAGATTGCTTAAAAGCTAGAATTTAAATTTAATAAAAATATAAAAGCATAAAGATATGAAAGTAAGTTGATGTTTATGAATAATAATTGGTTTTAAAAATTTTATTTCACCAAAATCTTAGCAAATTGAAAAACTTAGAAGTTAATTACATGATCTTAATGCTCCTAGATAGAATACTAATATAATATTTGTTGATGATAAAGAAGAGTATGAAAATTTTGATTTAGAAGAGCATTATAATACAACTGAAGAAATGTTATAAAATAAATCTAATATTTTAACTAAACAACAAATTGAATAATAAAAGGTAATTTAAACACTGTTAATAAATATGAAAACCTTATTTTAAATCTTAAATCTTATCAAAAGTAATAACTTGAATAGGCAGATTCTAAGGAAGTTAATTAAAAGGTTAAATAAGCTTACATGAAACTTAAAAAAGTAGAAGAAAATCATAAAAAAATGGAAAGAGCTTATTAAAAATTAGAATATGAAAAGAATTTATTGGTAAAAGTTATTTTATTTAAGTTTTTAGTAGTAATAAAATTTCAATTTAATATTAGGGTAAAGAAAAAAGAAGAATTAAAAAATTCAAAAATGGTAAAGTTGCTAAATTTTTCAGTGAAAGAAAGAAATGATAAGATAAACTTAAAAGAGATATTCTATGAAAATTTTAGTTGTTTAGAGCTTAATTTATATTTCTTTGTTAATATGTTTATTTTTTTATTCAAAATATTATAATCTATTAAAGTGTATTTGTAAATATTTCATAAAAACTAATAATACAATTCAAAATTTACATTTCTTTGATAAAATTTAAAAATTTAAATTCTATTAAAATTCAGAATAAAATTAAAAAAAATCTACAAATCCAAGAATTGCTAATGGCGAAGTAAATTACTATTTTTAATGATAAATTAAATACTTCTTATGAAATAAATACCTTGATTATTTATATTGAAGTATTTTTTTTAAATATTCTCATTAAGTATAATGTTTATTTAAAAATTATATTTGATTTTGATGAAATATCTTTAATTAATAAGATTGATTAAAATAAATTATAATTTTTCAAAAACAAAAATATTAACAAAGTTAATTTTATTTGAAATATATATTGCTGTTTTCAATTTTTTATTTTTTTTGATTGATTTTAATAATAATTTTTGGTTAAATTTTTTATAATTATGATTTCATATTTTATGAATAAGTAAAAATTAAGCTCAAACTATACATTAAATTAGTTTTTTTTATCTGTACCATCTTTAAATAGTGCTAGCTGATAAATTATATCTTTCTTAGGAATATTCAGTTTAAATAGTATTGCTTATGGGAATTATTTGTTATTCTGAAATTTAGATATTATTTTCATATGTTTATTTAGGAGTTTAATCAAAAATTTTGATTTTCTTCCAATTTTAAATAGAGATGTATTAAGTATTAAATAATATATTCATAGTAGAAATAAACATTTCTTTTTATAGTTTGGAAATAAATTCATTTCTTTTTGAGCAGGCAGGACTTAGGTTAACTTCTAGCAAATATGGATTAAATTGTTCATCAAATATTATATCAAAGCCATAAATTTCGAAGCAAGAACTGTTTTATTTTATTTTTTTTTCGACAGATTTTAGAGAGTGAATTATAATTTCATTAATTTTAGGCTAGATTTATTTTTAGTAGCTAATACCATGCTCTTTTTTAAATATATTTTTAAGTAGCTTCAAACTAATTGCTGAATCTTCAACATTTTTATTTAATATAAATTTATTTTTATTTATTGAATAATTTGTAAAATGAGAAAACATATTTCTAGTATCGGATAAATTATATTCACTGCTACACACTCTAAGATAAGCATCTTTATAATAGTATACTTAAAGAGGATTAAAACTTTTCACAAGTACCCATAGACGCAGATCAAATTTTTTATTGTATAATTAAGGATATAGCTAGCTTTTGCAAATATAGATACGTTCAATATATTTCTGTACAAGCCTTGATGAGAGTTAATTGGTATAATTAATTATTTAGCTATCATCAGTCATAATTTACAATCCCTACCCCCTTTAATAAAAATAATTTAAAATTTTGAAGAATTTGTAAAATAAAAAGATTTACTTTGAACTCCCACAAGGTTTAATGATCCAAAAGTTAGAAAAATCAGTGTAAGGGAATATTTCATAAAGACTATTTTCTAAATTAATAGAAATACTTAAAATAAATATTTAAGTTTTATATATTGAATCATTTTCTCTTTCTTTAGTCAAAATTAAATAATCATTTAAGGATTGATATAAGCTATTTAATTCATCAATAATTGAATTTTAAATTAAGCCTAAATGTTAAAATAACTATTGAGAGATTTATTGAATTTGTTAAAAACTTTCTTTTAGTTGTTAATTTAAGTTAAAATATTTAACAAATTCTTCATCTATCTCTACTTTATCTTTCTCAATGAATTTAGTTTGATATATTTATTACAATTTAGTTATTTGCTCTTAGCTCAAATTGCTTTTTAAATTTTATGAGGCTTATTTGAATTTTTTTAGAATTTCAAATTTTTGATATTCTTTTATGAAATCTTCTTTTTGTTAGTAGAAGGTTACATCAAATTGAACTGGAAAGTACTTTTATAAATGAGGCTAAGAAGTTAAGTACAATCTAATGTTTCTTAGAAGTCTCCCCTTATTAGTCAGTTCTTGATTATTTTAAAAGTGATTAAAAAATTATCCCTCTTTCAAGTTTTCATAGTCTTTATTAGTGTCAGTGTAAATCCATTTTAAATGGAAAAGGTCAGATTTAAAGAGCTTATTTTCTATCCACCCTAGCTCAGTAAGCACTTCATATACAAATTAGTCTTAAGAATTAAAACAAAACACTTTCTTATTTTTATCTGTACAACCTATCCTCTTTAAATATTCTTGCATATTTTATTCATGAGATTCTTGAGCCTTACTTTTTATTAGATTTTCAATATTTTTGAATTATTCGGAATTCTTTTTTAATCTACTATATAATGAAGGTGGACCTAACATTTTCTTCTTAATCAGAGTTATAGTTTATTGCATGTTATTTTACAAATTCTAAGTTATCTTTACTTGAATTTAGTTATTAAAATGATGAGATCTTTCAAGATAATTAGTTTTAATTGGACTAATCGATCTAGGAGTTTAATTTTCTATTTATTTTTTATTTTCATGAATTTCTCTATTACATTAAGCATAGTTTCCAGATGATTCTTAAATCTTTAAACCTTCTTCTGCTTATTGCCTCTTTTTAAAAATATTATGCAATTTTATATGAGATTAATCATCAACTAAGAAGTTATTTATGCCTTAAGGTGAATTTGAATTTATCCTCTATAGCCCAATAGTTTAAAAAGGACTGTCAAAATTATTAGATACATCTTTAATTACTTTTATTTTATTTCTGATACACTTGTTCTCCTCAAACATTTCATTTTTTGTATTTGCCTTTTTAGGATATTAAATAATATTTATTTTAACTTGTTAGTGAATTTAATTTAATTACTAATGGAAAATAAATAAGAGATCTAAGTGAACTTTTACTATTAGCTATTTTAAACTTGTCTTTCTCTGAATATGTTTTTTATGCAGACCTTGATCTATTTGTATAAGAATCATCAGGACAATCTTTAACTTTGATAATATTAACTGGGGTAATATTTTGAAGGAAAGCTACTTATCTGAAGCTACTATTATCGCTTAATTGTAATAACTTTTCAAATATTTTGGGCTAATTGTTTTTAGTTGATTATACAAAATTGCATCCATAAACTGTCCCAAGCTGCACTGTTCTTTTATCAGAAAAGCGTGTTGCTGTCTCTTCGACTATTCTTTAACTTTTATTTCCAAATATAATGTAGTAATTTAATTTTTTAGAAATCATACCAATTTTCGTGATTGAAAAGATTATTATTTTTGTAAATTTGAAAGTTTTTTTTAGGTGAAGCAGTATTACTCTTCAACACTTATTTAATGACTTAAGTGCTTTTCGGACTGCTAGCTTTTTGGTAAAAATTATTCACATAAGAATGATATATTCGATCACTCATACAAATATATCAATCTAATCTTGGCATATATGTATTTTGCAAATAGAATTTTAGTTAATTAAATTTTTTAATTATTTTAGTTATTGCTTATTTAACATTTGACTATCATATGGATGGTTCTTATCAATTTCAAACCTTTTAATAAAGCTAAGTATTCTTTTTAATAAATTCATTATTTATAATTTTTATTTACTAAATCATTACTAGTAGAAAAAGTAAAAAGCAATATTTTTTATGAAGATTGGGTAGTATCAATCAGTTTTATTTTTTTATTTGACTGTAGAAGAAACATTTTTTTTTTAACTACACACTCTTCAAAAACATTTGACAATAAAAATAGAAAAAAGTTTTGTTTTAGATTTAATTACATAATTTATAATTTACTCATTTTAAAATGATATGAAAAATATATCACTCTCAAAATTTTTTATTTTTTTTGTATAGATTTTATTTTTAAATATTTTATTTACAAAATAAGATTGCAATTAAAATAAATAATTTATTATTGTAAAAACGAAAATAATTTTTAGCTTTCAGAATTAATAATTTTTTTAGAAATAACTTTTTTAAAATAAATACTCAATTTTTAATACTATTAATATTTTTTATTAGGAATTTTATGTAAATTGATATCAAAAAAGTTTGATGATTAAATTCTGCAAAATATTAACTTAAATTTACTTTAAATAATTCACAATGTTATTTATTATATTGATAGTAATATTAATACAAATAATTATCATCATATTTTTTAATTTTTTTAAAGAATGCAAATATTTGATTACTAATTTTAAAATGCCTATTTGTAAAAATGAAAATGAATTTGTAAATAGTATTTGAGTTAAAATAACTTGATATAGAAAACTTATTTTATTAATATTTATAATCAAATTTTATTGGATGGTAATTAAATTTGATAATAAATAACTATCAACTTTAATTAATTACTGCAATATTTTAGAATAATAAAATTTGCTATCATGCTTTGCTCTAAGCATTTTAATTTATCTACCCATTTTTGTCTCAGCGATTGCTGTTTATTTTAAAGAAGGAAGTGCTAATAATGCATTAATGAAGATTCATATAAGCTATTCGGGTCGAAGTCAATTGCTTCCTCTTCGTTTTTTGATGAAAACTAGGCTATAAATTCCAGTAGATGCTGCCATTCAAGTAATAGTTAAAATTAAAAGGAACATCAACTCTGGAATTATGGTTCTATAAAATAAAAATTGAAAGAAATAGTTCAGTAAATAAAGTAGGAGTTAATTTAAGTGACTGATAATCAAAATGCTTATCAAAAAATCCACTAAATATTCCTTATAATCAAAAAAAAGATCATCAAATAGTTAGATTAAGCTGAACAACATATAACTCATTCATTAAGATAATTTTATACAGATATACATAAAAGTGATCTCTCTAACAAAATCAAAATATTATATGAGCAACTTCATAATCAACCTCAAAATAAGAAAATGTAATTTCCTGACCATAATAATGAATTTCTTTCATCCAGTAATCAATACTTAGATGAATTTATAGCTGATCTACTACAACAATCATTAAATAACAAGTAAAGCAACCCATTCAGTCCCTTGGAAATAGAAAACAACAAGTTAAAGGAAATTTTTAAAAAGCTCAAAGAGCTTACTTCAGTTGCTGAGAATTTTTCAATTTAGTCTATTGGGTTTATTTTTGAAGAGAAAGCTATCCCTGAAATAGACTTTAATATAAAAAGTTAGCAAATTTAATAGTAAAGTAAATACATAACTAATGTTATGCATCAACATTCTATGCAAGTTAAATGTGTATAAAACCTAGGCAATTAGTTTGTTGTTTCTTGTGGTTTTGATAAGAAGATAAAAATTTCAACTACTCTAAAAAATGAGAGCAATAGCTTGGTATAAGATATATAGCTTAAACATAATATTGTATGCACTGACATGATGGGTTCAATCTTTATTTGTGGAAATGAAATAGGAGAAGGAGCTCTTTTTAAATAAGTAATAGGTAATTTTTAAAAATTATCAGAATTTAAGTTGCACGACTCTTTGGTTTACACAATCAAGTTTTTAACTAAAAGTAAAATTATTTCAGGGTCTATTAATGAGTTAACAATTTTCAATATTTTCAAATAATAAAAATTACAAAATATCAAATTCAATAATAGTATAACAACTGATATATGTAAACTATCTGAAACTAATTTCTTAGTGGGAGATAGTGCAGGCACAATATCTCTCTATAAAGAAAGCAACTCTAAGAAAAATAAAATATATTTAGTTAAAGTATTTTAGTTTCATAAAAGACCAATAGTAAAAATAGAAACACTTAAAAATTAACAAAATAAAATAATATCAGGATCAAGAGATTAAAATATAATTATTTTTAATCTAGTTACTTCAGAAATAGAAATTCAAATAGCTTTATAAAACCCATTAGTTACAATGTGTTTACTTAGTCATTTTGAAATGGTCAGTTCAGATTCAAGTACTATTTATTTTCACAACATTTTAACTGGAGAACTTGTTTACAAAATCATACCACAAACTAAATCAATAAGTTGTGTAGATTGTAATCCAATTACTAAAACAATTTATATCGGTTAAGGAAAATCTGTTTGCTCCATTAAATTTTCTTGATTTTTTTTAATGATTAAATAAATATGCATTAAAAATTGAGTAAATTCTTAATGTAATTTATGTTACTTAAACTTTATTTTAATAAATTTATTTTGTGTAAAAAGATTTATTAATTCTCAAAATTAATAGATGGAAATTTAAATTAAAATAATTGCTGAAAATATGAGATTTATGTTAAATATTTTTTAAACAGATAAATTAAAAATATTGTTTTGTTTAATATTGTATAATAAATATTAATGAATAACTATCACTCAATTAAGCAGAATTAGTAAATTCTATAAGATTAAATAAAAGCTGTTATAACCACAGTCAATTATATTGTTATAATTTCTAGTAAATTTATTTTTTTTTTTAAGACTTTCTTTATTAATTAAATACATTATTTACCAAGCAAATTAGTTTGAATATTAACAATAAGTAGCAGGCAGTTTAATAAAATTAATTCATTCAAAAGAATGTAATTACATAAGCGATTTATTTTAGATATTTGGAAATCATCTGCTTATTATGATTTTTAGCAGTCATTTAAAGTTCCAGATACTTTTTATTTACATGAAAAAAGGATAGATTGGATTTTTACTGGAAAGAGTGGTAAAATACTCAAAAAAAAGTAAGACAATTCGACTGTTAATCTTGTGAAAGAATTCTTTTGTAAATTAGATTAAAATGAATCAGAAGATGAAAATAACAGCTAAATGGTTGCCTTTTAATTATTAGCAAGCTACGATTAAGGGATATGCTACTTTCACTATTTAGATTTATCTAAAGTATGTGAGTTGATAGTTGATTCGTTTAAAAAGCAAGATGAAACAGAATTTAATGATGAGAGCCATGCTGATTTTAATACAGCTGCTAATTCTCAATAAAAAGCAGAGGGAAAATTAAATCAAAATGTGTTATCTGATAAAACTACAGTGATTTAAAGATTTTAAAAGAGCTCATGTAATGAAAAAAATATGATTTGTACAGAATGGAATGTAAATGGGAGATTTTTTGCACAAAAAAGAATCAGCAATTATGAAAGCTTTAGAAAAGAAGATGAATATAAAAGTTATATAATATTTGAAGATGAAAATATGTCTGTAAATAGAGAATTAACTCAGAAAGATAAATAAGAATTACTTTCTATTTCTTAGCATGTAGTTAAAGCTATTGAACTTATTCATAGCGAGAGAGGAAAAATTAGCAATATTTAGTTGTTATTAACTTCAATTAATGGTTCATTTTACTTATTAGCTTGCAATTCTCTTTAATTTTCAAATGACTCATCTCTTCCTTAACCTTGGAGAGTTTCATATGAACTTAAAATGAAGTACCCAAATGAAACTATTCATATGTAAGATGCTTTAAAGGAGGCTTAAAAGTATCTTTAAAAAATTTAAAACAATAAAAAGGTTTAGTAATGTGAGTGTTGCAAAAATTTTTCAACAAAATTGCAATAAATATGCTCAAATAAGTTGATTCAAATAAGAATGAGAAGAGGTGTAGGTATAAGTTAATTTGAAGCTAAGTAGTTAAAGAAGAAAGATTTTAGTGATATTTGTGAAGTTTGCTATTAAATATTTTTAGAAATGCATAAGATAAATAGCTTTAACTAAAATTAGCAAAATTTGATAACTGAGAATTCATTTATAAGTAAAAACTCTGTATCTATCCTGAATTCTTATAGAGCTAATTCTAAAAGAGAAAAAAGGAGCTAATCTAACTACGAATCAAGTGATAAATCATCTAAATGTAATATAAAAAGTGAAAGATCATATGATTATAGAAGCTAAAATATGAATAATTGTTAAAGTAGAAATAGTATGCAAAATTCAAGAGATAATTCTGTTAAAAGAGAGAAAGAAAATTCAGTAAATATTATAAGAAAAACTTCAATAAATAATTTAAAAGAATACTCTTCAAGTAATACTTAAGTTGAGTAATCTACTGTTAATACTAGAGATTATTCTAGTTAAAATACAAGAAATTCATCAAGCTAAAGAAGTTCTTAAAGAGTACCGCCCTTATATTTTAGAATCTCAGAAAAGGTTAAGAATAATAACAATTAACTGAACAAACAACACTCATACAACTAAAGTTAATCAACAGACTCAAATACTAAATTTACTCACCTAACTTTAAATTAATTAAATAGTGATAACTCAAATTAACAATTTTTTATAGATTTACCTAAGACAAAAAAATCAAATCAAATAACTAATGACATTAGTAATCCATACGATATTTCAGAAATTAGCAAAACCTTGATAAATTAAGATGAAAACACACCTTTTAGTTCATAATCACCAATTTATTAATTTTAGAATACCTTTGATGCTTAGAATATACAATTCTAAAGCAATAAAAATGTAAATCAATCTAATTAAATATAAGAAAACTTAACATAGTTTAATCAAGAAATTAAAAATAAATAGTAAGAAAACACAAATATCACTCAAATAAATAAAGTAGAAAGTGACTAAAAGCCTTTAAAAAATAAATTTGGAATTAAAATAGCACTTAAAAATTTAAAAAAGGATGTAAAGAAATAATAAGAAGATATTAAAAGTGTAATTTAAGAAGTTATGAAAGATTGTTAATCAATATAATTAAATTTAGATACTTAACAATCTGAAAATAAGAGATATTCAAGAACTGCTTTGAAAAAAATAACTCCAAGAGGTTTACAGTCAGGTGTGGAAGAAATTCCATTTGAGTAAAAATTGCAATAGTAAAGAATATAATCACAGTCAACAGAAATAAGGAAAAGTTAGGATTTACTTTAAAAATAATTACCTCCTAGATCAAAAAATTTTTCTTATTTTAATAGAACAGGTATGTCAAACTAATCAACTACTAATTAATCTTTCTCTTCTAATCCTTAAGCTAATAATTCATTAGAATGTCCTAGTCTAAAAGCAATATCTGCAAATGTTAGACCCATTCAAGAGAGCTCTGAAAATTATTTAAAAGATTTGTTAAACTAAAATATTAACACACAACAAATTAATTTAGTCAGAAACGATTAGAGATTATACTCATAGGATACTATTTTTTCTTAGAGGCTGAGAAAAAACTCTTTTGATTAAGAATAAAAAACCATAGTACATCAAAGCTCTAATGAAATCATCGCTTATGGTGAACCATAAAAAACAATTCATAATGAATCTCAAGAGAAATTAGAAACAAAATTAATTAGTGATAACACTATAAGCTAAGAATTTTTATTAAACAAAGATATATTTTTAGATAATTATTAAGATAAGAATGAACAAATTTAATTGTTTAGAGTGAGAAGATCTTAATCATTTAATAAAAAATGAAATTATAAATAAACAAATTAAATATAAATCATAAGCATAAGAGTTAAAAAATAATTAAAGCATTTCATAATATTTGTAGATAAATTTATTCTCTTTATATCTAGTTAGAAATATTATTATCTTTCTAGAAATTATTAAAAAAAAATTTCAAAATTTGAAAATATTTATTTTGATTGTCAGATTAAGTTTTGTATAGCTTATTTTCATTATACTTATAATTACCTTTCTTTTATTAATTTATCTTCTTATATTTTAGAATTAATCTAATAAACAATTCATTTATTGTGGACAGATTATAAATATGCTCAAAATAGTTATTGGATTTAGTAATTTAAAAGAAATTTTTAATAAAATTTTGAGTTTTTGAAATTAACAATTTTTATTTTTCAAAAAATAAAAGAGCTAAATTATTGGATAAAAAATGTATTTATAAGAATAAATAAATATCCTTTTAAATGAAATAATAAAAAGGAAGCGGTTACTGTCAACTCTTTAGATATTACTTTGTTTTTCTTTTTTAAAAAATACAAATTTAAATCATTTTTTTTCATACAAAAATCTTCATATGTTAAATCTTATTACTTTATTGATGTAAAAAATTCTTTGCTTTTATTTAAATAATGTTATTCTTAAAATTTAACAATCTTTTTTAATTTAAAAATTATCTTCTTTAGAAAAATACAGAATAGATAAAAATGATGTTATAAACTTCAAACTTTAATTAAATTAGATAAAAATTAATAAAGTTTATTGAAAGAGAAATCTTTTTTAGAATTTTAGAATTTTTATTTTTGGGAAATAAATTGTCTAGTTACTTGATTTAAATTATTAGCCTAAGATAGAAGAAATAGACAAAAAAAGATTAATTCTGGAATAATGAAGGAATAAATCAAGGATTTCTGAAATGTAAAATCCATAGGTAATCAGCAATAAATTATATTTACAGATGAGCAAAAGTAATTTTTCAAATTAATTTCAATTCTGTGATGAAGTATATATATTGGTACAAAAAATATTTGTGTTGTTAAAAATAATAAATAAGTAAAATTTAATTAATTTCAAGAAAATTTTTGAAAAAATAAAATGGCCTAATCAGTTTTTGTTGTTGAAGAACACTTTTAATTAGCATTGCTTTCAGTAGTGATATATTCATTTGAAATGATATTAGTTGGCTTTATACTTCCTGGTAGAATAAGAGGATAAGTCTTTAATAAGGATTTCCTTTAAGCACACTTTGGAGAAGAACATAGATAAGTTATTGGAGGTGAAATTGATAAAACTTTTGGCTATCCTGATATGGGACATGGCAGATATTCTGATAAACTTTCTTATAGAGATTGGGTTCATTTTGGTAAAGCCTAAAGAGCTCATTATAATTTCTTAGAAGCTTGGGGACCCCAAACTTTATTTATAATCATTGGAGCTTTAAAGTATCCACTTTTTTCAGCAATTTTAGGTTTTGTTGCAGTATTTGGAAGATTATTATACAGTATTGGTTATATGTTTCAAGGAGGTAGCTCAAATCCTGTAAGAAGTATAGGAGCTGTTACTGGTGATATTACCTTACTTATTAGTTTTGTACTCTCTTGTATAGCTTGTATAGCTGCTTATTGAAGAAATTAATTAAAATTTAGGTGATATTTTTGGTAATTATTAACTCAAAACTTTTCTCTAAATGTTTGATTTCTATCACAAGAAGTTAAGATAATTGAGATATTTCTTATGAATAATTAATTTCTAACAATATTAGATAATAATTACTATATATATTAATTTATTTTATAAACTGTATGATAAACTTGGTTAATCTTCAATAATTTTGAGATAGAATTTACACTTTTTCTTTTGAATTTAAAAAATAGTTTGAGAATGTTAATACTTTGACAAGCAAAAATTATTTTTATTTGTATTTAAAATAAAAAATATTATTTCCTGAAATTTAAATCAATTAAATTTATTATTGAGTTTTATACTATGAAATAAGTTTTTACTTGAATAAAAATTTTTTAAAAAATTAATTAATAATTTCTACTTAAAAAAATTCAAAAATCATTAAGTTTTCTAATTTAAATTTTTCATATTGTATTATTATTTAAATTTAAAAAATAACTAGTTCCTTATATTTTTATCTAAACTTATTTTAGAATAATTAAGATAGTTTTTTATTATGGATGCACTATTTAATTCTATTTTTCATTTAAAAATGTTTTTTTTCAATCTAATATTTATTAGTTTTTATGAAAATTTTGTTTTTCCATATTGTAATAATAATAATTTTCTGATTGAGGTAAATATTGAATTTCTTAAATTAATTAGCTACAATTATTAAAATATTTTTGAATAAATATTAAACTAAAATAGTTAGTTAAATGAAGTAACTAAAGAATATTTCTTATTAAAAAATATTTTTATTAGTAACCTAAATCTACTAATAGATTTAAATTAGGGTTTAATTTATTAGATATAAGAGGTAGTAGCTGCTTTAAATGAATTAATATGAAGATTAAATGCTAAGTAATAAGAAAATAATCTATATTTATAATTTTCTAATATCTTTGTAAAAAGGGAACTAATTGAATGTAGTTGAGTTTTGATCAAATTTAAAAAATTTTACTCATATATATATGCTTTTTATTCTATTAACTTAATGCTGCCTAAATTTACCTAACTAAAAAAAATTTGTATTTCAGATTACCTTTTACAGCAAGAAAATTTTTTAAATTTGAACTATTTTTTTGAAATTAAAATCAACTAATAATTTAAACAAAAGAATTTTTAAAAATGGAGAGAGAGAGAGAAAGAGATATTAACTTTTTAATTTTATTTCCTTAATCTAAATACAAATAAAAAAACAATAAATTCGAAATCCCCTTTTGACTTTTTTGAAATAATCAAATTGGTATAAAAATAGAGTTTTTCATTAAAAATATAAAACCTATAAAAAAAATAAAATAAATATAATACAAAAAAGAAATCAAATTTGTTTATTTTAGCTCTAAATAGAGATTGGTTGAAATTATAACAAATTTTTTTATGAGGTGTTATTTAATAGACTAATATAGAAATTTAATAAAAGATAGTAAAAATTATTGATAAAAATGATAAATTGCACCATATGTTTGGTAGTTTTTAGAGATGTTAAATCTTGCATTTTTTTTAATTACATTCATAAATACTTTAAATTAAACATATTTTATTTAAATTAACAGCAGGCGCTGGAGCATATTCTTTATTAATAAATAATTAAATTATTTGGGACATATATTCATTAATCTTTAAATAAAAACTATTAAATAATATTTTGAGTAACAAACAATAAAATGAAGAATCTTAATGATTTGATTATAATTTTTACATTGTTCCTAAATAGTACCATAATTAAAGCAACTTACTTTTATGGATATAATGTTGAAGTTATAGGGTAATAGTTTTTTCTTAAAATTGTAACAATTAAATAATATTCTCAACAAAAGGATTCAATCTTATGGAGGAAATTAGTACATAGATTACAATAATGATGGACAACTAGCTAACTGTCCATCATCATGCGCATCATGCACAAGCACAGATTACTGTTTAACATGTTAATAAGGTTATTTTTTATACACTCCAATGGATAACAATCAATAGTTATGCTTAAAATGGTAAATAATTGAGCTTATTAAGACTATTTAATTACGTTTTGTTTTGCTATAATAGCCCTCATTTCAAGATAAGTGAAATCTAAAATAAAGTAGGTTGTGGGGATTGTGTTTCAAACCCTTTGATATGGTATAAAAAATAATTATTAGCCAATTTTTTTGTTTAAAAATTTTATTTAACATAGGGCAAACAAAATGACTTGCACTCATGTGTTTGAAATTATTGATTTCGGAGATCCATCTTTGATAAGATATAAAAAAGTGTAAACTTAAGATATTAAAGAATTATTCTATGTGTATAGAAGTGCTAATTCAGGTAAATTATCTACCAGAAATTGTTCAGGATGTGATTCTTGGTGTGGTGATTAACTCAAAACTCCAGGGTGTGTTATACCTAACTATAGTTACTAAGTGCCTGTATTTTAGCAGGGTATCATCTGTAAAAAAGGCTACTATTATTCTTCAAGTATTAATGGATGTGCTTAATGTATAGACAATTGTGATGAATGCAATGAAGGGAGCAAATGTTTAGTATGTAGTCATAGATATTCTTTAGGTTTAGGGAGATAATGTGAACCTTGCTCTTCAATAGATCCTAATTGCCTTGAATGCTTTTTAGGAAATGAATCTTCAAATTTTCTAAATAACCAAATTGTTTTGGATGACTATACTTAAGAAATGTTAGATTCAGAAGGTTTTGCTTGGAGGTGTTCTTCTTGCAATTAAAAGAGGTAATTAATTAATTTACTGTTTTTAAAACTTAAGAATTTTATTCAGTATTATTATTTTTAAATTATCTTACTGTTCAAGCTTTTACTCTTAACAATTAATTTAATCGTTTCTTCTTAATAAAAAAGTACTTTTTATATCCCATCCCTGGATTTAAAGAAATGTGAGACCTGTGATTTGAATAATTGCAGAGCATGCAGGTTTGCTTCTGTTGAATAAGATTAAATTATTGATCATACAAATAATCCTTTTGTAGTTGATGATTCTAGAGCAGATAAATTTTAAAAATACTGCACTCTTTGCTAGAGTTCTTATTTTATAAGTTATGATGGGTAGTGTGAGTATTGCCCTTCATTGTGCTCTTTATGCTATTATGGAAGTCAATCAGGAGATAATATTTTGTATACTCTAGATAATGATTTCCCCTATTTAACATCAGATGAAAAAGACAATCTATAATTAGCCCCAAAGTGTTTTGGTTGCATTTACAATAAAGATGATGAAGCTCAAAAATATCTTACTACTTTTATTGGCTAATGTATTTTAGAAAGTGATTTTAACCAACAATTAAGCACAAATATAAGTTTTGCAGACATAGATCCTAATTGTTTTAAATGGAGACAGTTAGTAAACCTTTCAAGCACTCAATTTGAATGTATTGAATGCGTCAACGGATATGGAATTAATATGGCCAATCCTAATCAATCAAGGTAAAAATAAAAAACCTACAAAAACTTACTATTTTTTATTTAAATAGGGTATGCGATAAGCATATTAGCTATTTTAAAACTCCGATTCTTAATAAGTGTAAAAGTTTTTACTATACTGTTTAAGGTTACACACAATAAATTGTTAGTTGCATCACCTGTGAAGATGGTATTAATTAATTAATTAATCTTTTATAAAGTAGAAGTAAAGTAATCTTAAATTAAAAATATATAAATAGGATATTCTCCTTTACCTTCTTAAGGATGTATAAATTGTTCCTCTGGCTAAAGCGCTAGCTCAGAACCTTCTGATGCCCCACAAGCTCAATGCTTTGCATGCCATCATATTTCAAATAGTGGATTAGATTTTAGTTTGATTCTAAAAACAATACAATTCAAATCACATGGTTAATTTTTAATATTTCTTTAAATTTTATCTTATATAATGCTATTAAAATAGATTAAGCTTTGTCTTATGAAAATTAGCAAAGTTTTCCTACTATTCCTTAATGTATTAACTGCTCTTAGGACTTAGTTGATGGAAGGTGTCCTAATCTTTGTTAAAATTTGTAATAAAAATATCTTTATCACACATAAAACCATAAAAAATTTATAAAAATAAAGTTGTTTGGATTCACAATGTGTTGCAGATGAAGTAGGTTATTCTACTTGCTAAGCTTGTGTTAATGTTAATTATTTATTTGGTGATGTCACTTTGTGGATTTCAAGTTAATCTCTTTCACCAAACTAATCGAGTTGTCTTACTTGCCCTAGATATTGTGATCTCTGTGTTGAAAGAACTAGTGAAGAAATGGAAAGCATGAATCCCTATTTTAAAGTAATAGACCTATTTTTTGAATAGTACTAGTATAAATGCCTCGTTTGTAAATCGGTTGAAAACTCATGCCAATATGAATATGGAAGTTTAGGTTTAGATTGTAATGACTAATAAGCATCTATAATATTTTATGATTCAAGAGTAAATTAATGTTATCCATGCTCAGGAAATGATTGTGCAAGAAAAATAAAGATAAGGTAGATAATAGAATGTAGATCTGGTTAAGCTGCTTCAAATGAAGATCTCAGTTAATCTGACTATTACTAAAAAATAGACACATCAGGTGCTGAATTTGGAGAAGAAGTCTTCCCTCTTAATGTTATTTTTATAGAAAAATGGAATCCAACTTAATAGCTTATAGTAGACTTCTTCCCTTATATTGATATTAGAAATGATTTATTGTAATTATTTTATTTAAAAAAATTTAAATTTTATATAAATATTTAAATAGCTTTTAGCTAAGTGTTTTGAATGGAGAAGGTGTTACAACATTTGAGTATGAAATCCTAATTGTCCCAGAGTAAAATGTTTCAATAAATATTTAATAGAGCACTACTGTTTATGAAAATGTTTGCAAATTTCCTAATGAAATAATATTTACTAATTCATTAGCCAAATATGTGGCAAATATAAATTCTATGAAATTGAGCTTTAGCCTCTTAACGTCTGAAGGAATTAAAGAAAATGTAGATATGACATTTTTATACACAAACGGTTTTTCTTTTTCAGGATGGAATGAATTTTATTTTTCTTATTTAACTTTTATACCTTTACTGAATATTAAAAAAAGTGTTATTCCAACCAATATGTTAATAAAATTTTCAGATAATCTGTTTAATTCAAAAGTAACTCTCAATAAAGTATAGTTTATTCATGGAATAGATTTAAAAACTCAGTAAGATACTTATAAAAAATAAAAAACTAATTGCTACCCTGTCATATAAGTAGCAAATATGTAGATACTTCAAATAGTAGATTTAAAATTATAATACTTTTACTATCCTAGCAGCTATTCACTTTTTAGCTTTGTTAATACTACTTCTAGCTAAACGTTAAATATGGATGTTGAAGGGATGGAAATATCATAATCTATGTTCTCAAATATGAGCCTTATCTAACTTTTAGCCACTACAATTAGTATTAAAATTAAAAATCTGAAGTTATTTGAAAATACCTTTCTCAAATCAACAATAATATATTAGGCTGAAGGACATAATTTTCCTGTATCTTAGCATGTTATTAATTTAGATGGTTTAGACATAACAACTTAAACATTGGATTGCTTCAAATTTATAGACGTTTACAACATATTGACTTTAAACATTAATAATTTTTAATTTTATGACTAAACGCAAATTACTTGCAGTGAATAATAAATAACTTCTTTATTCACATCTAACATTTTAAGAGGTAATACTGTAACAATAAAAAATAGTAATAAAGATTTCATCTTGAGAATTGTTCGATTTCCTGAAACTTCTCCTTCCGAAATAAGTCCCATAATAGCCTTAAATGATTTTATTTTAGAAGAACTCCTATTACATAATTCTTATGGTTAGCTGATTAACTTGATATAATACAAATACACTCATAGCTACACTCAAGATCTTTATAATTTAAAAATAAATTCATTCAAAATCTCAAGTAAAATATAATTATTTATTATAAAAAAGAGTTTTTTCATTAATAATATTCCTAACCATACTTCCTAATTTAATATAAAAAAGTATCAAACAATTTACAAAAATTAATTTAAAATAACATTTGAATTTTTTAAAAGTTTTTTTAATATTTAATTTGTTTTAAATAGGATCATCTACAAAGACTGAATAATTTGACTTTGAAAGCAATTTAATTTATTTAAAATAAATTTCACAAATATCTATTATTGATTTGGAAATTATTGATACAACATAGATAAATGTCATAAATGCTGATTAAATAGAGTACATGGATATTACTGGGGGTTCTTACAAAAGGTCTGATAAACCTACTAATTGGGATTTTTAAAATAATTACCAATAAAATTTGCCTAATGGAGACATTGAAGAGTTAAATGGATATTTTATATATATGAATACTTTGATTAATAGAATATTTATTTCTGGATTTGAATTTTCTTACCTATTTTTACATGAAACAGTAATCAAAAATTTATTGAATTAATTTCAAGAATAATTTTTATTAATTAAAAAATAAGAACATAGTTTATTGCTTGCAAATAATTTAAAGCAATAGTAATTTACCTGCTACCCAGTATAATGATGATGATATAGAAAGTGCCTTAATGTAAAAAGCAAAAAATCTTGATAATGGTGTTCTAAATATTCCTAGAATCCTCCTATCAGAATGCAAATTTTTAAATATTTTTAGTAATTTAGAATCACAATAATAAATAGCACTAATAAATGTGTAAACAGATAATGCTGTAAGATTGATATTAGATCATATTAACTCAGATTAGATATCAGCAGAGACTTTATTAGAAGAACTATTACAAGCAACTGCATCTTTTGTATTATTTGAATCTATGGATTCTTACTTGCATATTTATGATTCTAATTTATCAAATTTCAAAACATCAATTTAATTTTAAAATGGGTTTTCTGCTAGTATAAATAAAATTTATGTTTTAGACTCTCATTTTACATAAGCAAACATGAATCTTTTAACAGAGGATAATTCATTAAAAGGAGGATTTTTTAACATCTAAGCTAATGTATTTTATATCAAAGATAGCCATTTTAAACAGATTGTTGCTGATAGCGGAGGAGCTATACATTATAAAGGATTAACTTATTCTTAACTTTTATGTGATACTGTAGAATTTGATTAAATTTACACATCTTTTTCACCTTAGGCGACAGGAATTGGTGGTGCTATTTATTATGATTCTTAATCTACTTCTTCTTCATTATCTATTACAGGAAGCACATTTTCTAATATTTATGCTAATTTTACAGGAGGAGCTCTTTATTAAATTTGTGGTAAATAAGCATGTGACTAAACAATTTA
Source organism: Tetrahymena elliotti 4EA (assembly GCA_000231825.2). Lineage (NCBI taxonomy): Eukaryota > Ciliophora > Oligohymenophorea > Hymenostomatida > Tetrahymenidae > Tetrahymena > Tetrahymena elliotti. The sequence goes on along the minus strand of JH720307.1, from coordinate 799,902 downwards.
AGAAAATATATTCTAAAATGTATTTGCTAACATAGGAAGCATATTTTATAGTAATATCATTAATTAATAAAGAAAAATTTTTTTCTTATTATTTTGAAGTGATAGTAAATTAAAATTTTAAAAAAAAAATAGTTTAACACAAAAAATCAAGTCAGTCAACAATATTTTAACAGAATAAAATTACTTCTGATATGTCTGAACTCAAATCAAAATTATCATAATATTACTAATTTGGGGATATTGATTCAAAGAGTTTGAAGGAGGATTTTGAATTCTTTTATATGATGGTTATGAAAGGGGGAAATTTTAATTTCTAATTCAATACACTCTAAGATATTCATACAATTTAAGGATTTATTTATGGCTAATAAATTACCTTAAAGAGTAATTAAAATAAAATATCTCTGTCAACTTTCTATTATACCCCATATATTTACATTACAGAATCTAGTTTTAGTTCAATTAAATTAGAACTTAATGATATATCATTTTGCGCTTCTTGTGTTGATGATGCAGACTTCAAGTTCTTATAAGAAGTTTCTAATTTTGATTCATTCATTTTGGTTGAAAATCCTAACTCTCAAATAGAACTGAATGATATTATAATGAACAAAGTTACTTGTAATGTATGCAGCTAAGGATTAATAGGATTTACTTAATTGGCCAAATCGTTAACTCTTATAAAAGGAGATATTTAAAATTGTGAATCAAATAAAGGAATGATATATATTAAAGCTGCTGTTTAAATTAAAAGAAATCTTTAAGCTGGTTAGATTATTTCTAAAATTGATGATTATTTAATTTAAGATAATAAAGCATACTTTGGAGGAGCAATATACTCATAAAATAGTAGCTTGATAATTTAAAACTCTCATATTAAATTAAATAGTGCAAAAGATACAGCAGGTGCAGTATATTTTTACTCAGCTGAAAATTATCAAAATACACTAAAAATTATTTCTACTGAAATAACCTTAAATAATGCTCAGTATGCAGGTGGAATAAAATGCATAGGAAGTAATAAATATTTAAAAATAATTTCTACAATAAATATTTTCTTTTTTAATATTAAAATAGCATTCACTTAAGTTTTATCAGGATCAATAGTTGAAGCAAATACTGCTTAGTTTGGTTAAAATATTGTTGCATATCCAGTAGGTTTAGGATTAAAAGTAAATAGTACAGATTATTAACCAGACTAAGATGGAATTATTAGAATAAATGAGTGGGCATCTGGTACATCAGAATATTAAGACATGATATTTTAATTTGTAAGCACTGATAATAAAAAATAAAATTTGCAACCAGACTAAAGTTCAAATTTGATGGTTTCATTAAATTATGATTCTGGTTAAACTCCTTCATCAGCAAAAATATCAGGCACAAATACAGTAAAATACGACTCAGACAAAAATGCTTTTATCTTAGATAAAATAGTATTATAATAATTACCTTTATAGTCAATAAGTATTAAGGCCACCTCTCCTACTGTTTAAATTCCTGTATTTAACTAAGACGGAACTCTCAATCATATTAACGATGATTATAAACTTTAAATTATAGTTTAAATGAGAAAATGTAAAATAATGATTTCTTTAATGATTAATTATTTAAAATTATATAAAATATCCTAGGTGTTGTTGGTGAAGCTTACATTTCAATTACAGGAAATTGTGTTTATTGTAGTGAAGGGACATACAGTTTACTTTTAGAATCTCAAGAATGCAAAAATTGTCCAAAATATGGAGTGAATTCTTGTCCTGGTGGAAATTAAATGAAACTGGACAGTGGATATTGGAGGCCTGATAAGGGTTCAGATCTTGTTGAGCATTGCTATAACTAGAATTAAAATTGTTTAGGTGGCTTATAAACAGGGGATTCTAGCTGTTCTGAAGGTCATATAGGTGCTTTATGTGAGGTTTGTGACATAACTGGTAAGTAGTGGGGAGAAAGTTATTCTTTCAGCTCTTAATATAAATGTGGAAAATGCTCGGAAGTTGTAGGAAATACTTTTAAAATGATAGGACTTAGTATTTATACATTTATTGCTATTATTTTTTCTGTAAGAAGCACAAAAGCTCTGTTAGATTCTTATATTATTACATTCTATCTATAGAAGATTAACTTTATACCAAAAAAAGCAGTTTAAAATAGAGAATCTGTAGGTATTATTATCAAGATTTTTACAACTTATATTCAACTTCTCATGGTTATTCAAACATTTAAACTGTAATTACCTCCAGGACTAAGTGATGTCTCAGCAACAATTGGAGATCCAGTATAATAGATGGGATTTAGTATGGACTGTGCTTTATATTAAATGTAAAAGACTATACCAATAACTTATTTCAGATTGATTTGGGCCTAGTTTATTCCAATAATTTATGTTAGCCTATATTTAATTGGTCATTACATCTACATCAAAGCAAAAAAATATAAATTCCATAATGTAACAACTTGGATTTCTATCATTTACATGTTTTTATCTATGCAGCCTTCTATTGTCAGAACTCATATTCAGACTTCGTCTTGCAGGTACAATTTAAATAATTCTAAAACAACTAAAGAAGTTATCTTGAAATTAAAAACATATTATTCTAAATGAAGTTTTGTTTGCAATTAATAACAGTTTACTATGATAAATTTAATTTCAAAAAAAAATTAAATAATTTCTTATTTAATGTTAAAAAAGATTCATATCTGGAGAAAATTATATTAAAGCTGATGTATCTCAAGTTTGCTATACATCTACTCATATAGGATGGGTTCTTTCATATATTTTACCTACTCTTCTAGTTTGGATAATTATTATACCTATGTTTTTCTTAATAAACATGTACAAGGGAAAAAATAATGTAAATAAATACAAATGTTATCCAATATTGATTAACTTATTTTTATTTTAGCTGAATAAGATAAGCATGTAGTACAGATTTGGATTTTTATATACAGAGTACAAATAAACTTCTTACTTTTGGGAAATAGTAAAAATCTATCAAAAAACTCTAGTCACTATATTTATCAATATATTTGATTAGTATGTTTCAATTAAAGGAATCTTAGTTATATTCATTCTTATTTTGTACATTTACTTACAAAAGAAGCATTCTCCTTATTTAGAAAAAAGATTTAATAATTTAGATATTTAATCTAATATAACTGTAATTATATCAATCATTCTAGCAATATTTATACTCGATAATCCATTTCCCTATCAAATTTGGCTGGCATACATAGCTTTAGTCATTTTAAATGCGTATTTTATAATTATAATGCTTGGCATATTAATTAGTGGACTTACCTCAAAGTTTGAATCCAAGATGTATGAAATCTACCTTAGAATATCTAAAAAATTTCCTGGTCTAGGAAAACTCCTTAGTGTAAATTCATTTTAAATAAAAAAATATAAATTTAAAAATTTTATTTTAGCTACCTAGAGTTACCAAAGAAAGGATTAAATATTTATGGGGAAGCTTAAGAAAGAGCGTTATCAAGCCCAAATAAAACGAAAATTAACTACAAAATTAGAAATAAATAGTTAAGAAAGGAAGCTTAGAGATTTAAGATATGTCAGATGAAAATAGAATGTAAATAATTAGTACACCTGATAAAAATTAGTTTGAGTAGAATTAATTAATAGGGCTCTCTTCATAAAAAAGTAAATCATAAATAATATTTAATTAATTAAAATAAATTTTATTTATCAAAATAAAGTTAGCTTAGGTAACAAAAATATTTCTAGAGTTATGCCAGTAATTGGAGAAAACTAAGGTATTCATTTTTTTAATTTTTTAATAATTAAAACATTTTTTAAATAGTTTAAAATAACTCACCAACTTCTTTGCTAAATTTTCAAAACATGAAAACAGATTAAGAAATTCATAACACTCAATTTTAAAGTTCTATTTTTAAAGCAGAATTTAATTAGCACACCCAAAATTTGATAGTTAACCCAACTAATAATTCTTGAATAATTTTAAACATAATTTATAATTAAAATTTGTTAAGTTTTTACCTTTTATTTATTTCATATTTAGTTAATATTTTATTTGAATTTATGTAATATTTTTAAAAATAAAAACAACAGAATGTTAAATTATTTTGCTTTTATCTATTAAAATTTCTAATTTTTTCAAACTAAATTTTAATATTACGAGAAATAATTATGAGTATGGGAGAATTTTGTTATAATATTTGTGTATTTAGATAGAAAAGAAATTAATAATTAAAAATTCCTTTGTTAAAAAAATGATAATCTAAAATTATTGCAAATTCTTTTTTGGAAAATTTGAGATTACCAAATATTTTTTCGGAAAACAAAAAAAATGGAAAAAAATTAATTTAATTTGAAATGAATAGTTTTGTAAATTTTAGTATACTCATAATTACTATATAAATATATTAATTGGATGGAAATAAATACAGTTAAGTATTTTTTAAATAATTAGTTAAAATGACTTATTAAGTTAGTAAATTAATTTAAAATTATATATTTTTATCACATATTTTATACGAATCTTTCTTTCCAGTACAACCATGCATAGCAATTAGTAACATAAGTAACTGTACCAGCTGTATTCCATTAATCTCTCATAAGCTTTGTGAATCCACAATCAAATACAATTCTACCTCTATCTTCTGTTCCTGATAATACAAAGAAGCAGGGTTTAGAAGCACTACTTAAACCAATAATGTTTAGATGACCAAAATTATCTTTGGGTGTATTGCTAAGAACTTAAGGATAACAAATAGTTATACCTTCATGGAGATTATTGATACCCGTAGTAATTAAATGTGGACCGAATTATTGAGTTTCAAAGTAATTACCAGCCTTCAAGATTTAATCACCATAATCAGATCCATCTAATTTAATGAAAATAGGTTATCTGTTGTAATAACCCACATTAACTCTTTGCAAAATTAGATTAGCATGAACTATATAAGGATTGTTATCAGCCCAAATCATCAAACCCTTTTATTATTTGAGATGATATTCAATTGCATCTTAGAATCTGCTTTCCATTCTATGAGAGTGGAACTTATAGCCACTAATAACCCAAGCTTAATCAAATGAAGGCAACTTTGTAATAAATTCTTATTCTGTCACTACAACATCACACACTTTAAAACCCTTCTTTCTTAAAGTAGGTATGAGTAATTGATTGATGTCTTCATCGAGACCTTCTTCAGGATAAAACAAGCCAATTAACAAACTTAAATCGTTGTAAGAATTATCACTACCAAGCCCAACATTTTTAGGATTATTATACTCATCATATTCGAAATTATTTTCATAAATCCCAATTTTACCAGCTAAATCACTATAGAAATTATACATATTAGTTTTGTTTTCAGTTCTGTCAGTAACTCTGTTAAATTTAATAAGAATTTCTTGAATTTCTTAATTATTTGAAGGAGAGTAATTGAGTAAAATGTTTTTAAGGTGCATAGATTCCTTGTGAGATAAGCTTGTTTCTTCAAGCTTTATTGATAAACCTTTTTCTTTATTTTTCTAGGTAGTTTATCTCAACTAATGCAAGAATTCATAAGAGAAATTCTTTACACTAGCATTCAAATTGAAATTTAAAACAAGATCTTCTCTATTTACTACCAAACTATAGCTACCACATTGAGCTTATCTTGCAGTTCTACCTTTAATTTAGGTTTCTTCTGCTAGATCTTCTGAGAGGAAAGTTTAAATAATATGAATACCACCATTCTTATCAAGCTCTGGATCTGTACTAATGAAATCACAACCTCTACCAAAAGGCTTTGTTGCAAGTGTGATCATACTCATAGAACCAGCTTTAACAATAGTATGCCCCTTAAAATTAGTTTCCTCAGAAAGTACTTAAAAGTCATGTTAAGTCTTAAACTCATTTTTAAATATATCTAAAGCTCTCTTTGATTCAAAGAAAGCTATTACTGCTCTATTTTACTTAATGGAATTTTCTATTTGAGATTATATTTCTAAATGATAAAGGAATTTGTTTTCCTTGACAACGACATCTTTTTCTTTTTTGAAAGAGAATTTAGATTATCCATAAATAGAAGGAGAAATGGTTAGCTTTCTTATGTTGAATAAGTTTTTAGTCAAATTTTTCTAATACTCACTCATATCTTCCAAAGTACCACTTACACCTAATACTAATTGATACTCCTAAGGTATTTAAGCAAATGAGAAGCAGCCAACATTGATAATAAAAGAAAGATTTTCATTCATGACGTCTTCTGTTATATTTTTCTTTTCCCATTCTTAAATGTAAGCAAAAGCTGTTTTGTATCCTTTAACTGTATTGAAGGAAATACCATCCAATGATTTGTAACAGATAATTGTTTTACTCTTTCCAGATGGAGTGTAGGTCAAATATCTGTGACCTTCTAGATTGTTAACATCTTCATACATCATTTTAATACGCTCATCAATAAATGCCTACCAAGGTACTAAATTAGGGTTATTTTAGAATAGCTTTTTATAAACTTAAGTTTATTTGAATTTATCAATATGGACAGCTCTATTCTACCAAATATACTTCAAAATATCAATAACATCTTGATTGTTATAATAGAGAGCTACTGGATATGTACGACCAATGAAATCTTCACCAAAGAAGAAATCTACTTCATCAATAAGCAATATTCTTCTCTTAGGTTAATTACCCAAAGAACCTTATCTTTAAATTTAAACTTTCTTATGAAGTCTATTATCAATCAAATCTAAACCTACTTGTCTCATATCTTCTGGATCATTGATGATATCTTCAAATTACTTCTCAAAAGTATTGTATTTTATAAAATTATCAATTTCCAATTATTAGAAAATATGATTGAAGCTCTAGAAATCACGTTAACTTAGATAATTACTATAGCAGCAACAATCAACATAGAAACCAAGTAAACCTAAAAAGCAAGAAGTTATACCCAAAATAATCGATTTACCTTCACCTGTCTTGACTTAAACAAGGTGGTTTTCTATAGGCATCTAAGTAGTTGTTGTATCAATAGACAATAATCTCATCACTGTTGAAACTTAAACCTTTTTTAAATTAAATAAATTAAGTAAAAATTAAAAAATTCAATTCTATTTTATTTACAGGGTGCAATTTTCTGAAACTGTCTTCTCTTCTTTAGCAGTTAACTATAGACCAGAAAGTACTCAGATGTGCTAGCATGATAGAAAGGTCTTACTTTTATGAAGCAGACCATGTGATTTATCTTTGATTTAAGTAGTCTACTTAATAAGAGGAGCAGAATTTTTTAAATAAGGATTTTGTCTTTTGCAATATAGTTTCTGCTTTGAGATCTCCTTGGTGCCATTTACCTAGAAGATTTTTCCAGCATTCTTCATAATATTTGTATTAAATAGAAAATTCGTTTGGTATAAACTTTTCACCTTTTATATTATTATTAACATACTCCAAACTGAACTAATTCTTAGAAAGCTCCTCAATCATCTTGTTTAGAAGACCTTCAAAGTTCTTACTATTTTCCTAAATTATAAGCAAACCAAGTTTGTCTTGTCTTAATTTAGAAGAAACATCAGATATGAACTGAGGGGTAAATTGCTAAAATTTAGTGGTTATTAGTTCACTAATTTGTTCAAGAGTAAATTCATGAACTTAACCAATTTCGAAAGCAATTTGTCTGATATTGATTATAGATGCAACAAATTCTCTCACATCTGACTCATCTTCAAATTTTTATTGGTAGATTTGTTTAGCTAGCTAAGCAATTGATAATTTAATAGAGCTTATGATTTCTTCTGATGCATTATAGTTAGAAATTTAAACAATAATTTCTTTGAAATATTTTTCCATTTCAGACAAATCTTCTATCAGAGCAAATAACTTTGAATCATACTTTTCCTTAGATCTTCTTTAAGCTTCTATTGCCTTTTCTTCATATTTTCTAAACACTACCTTTAATATATCAGATATGTTCATATTTATAGAACTTTCTTAAATTTTCTTTGAGAAATCTTCAACTTGTCTCAGGATTCTTGAAGTTTCTTTGTAATTTTTTTATGTTATCAAAGAATTAACTCCATTTGTGATTTCTTTATTCTTGGCACTAAGTAAATCAGAAATAACTTACTAAACTGTCCAGCATCCTTCATTGATTAACTTACTGAGATCATTAAAACTACTGACATGTGAATGAGTGGATTGCATGTCGGCTAAGTACTTTTTGTAGATTTAGATTACATTAATTTATTAATCATTCAAACTAACTCTTGTCTATTCAACAAAATCAATCAATTTGACTGTGCTATTAAAAATTGTGTGCTACAAAAGGGAAATGGATTATTTTAATTGTTTTTATACTTTATCTAAGACTTAGCAAGATTATGTATTGAATTACTCATGTTTAACATACTAAAAGTTAAACTAAGCCATTAAAGAGTTGAATTGATAAAATTAAACTATATCATAGATGCCATCAGACTCTCTCTCAAAAACAATTTAATTAAGTGACTGGACAGTTGTTGTTTGAAGTCTATTAAATTCTTGCTCTATGCAAACTTACAATTCAAAATATTTCTGCTTTAAATTGTTGTAAGTAAAAGAGCGGATACCATCAACAACTTAAGAGAGGAATTTAAGGAGTTCTTAGGTGCCATTATAATTTCTATTTTGGAGAAAATCAAAGAAAGTATCACAAAGATTATTAAATTAGTTAGTAATTTCTTTCTATATGATAGAGCTTTTAGATCCATTAACTAAATTGAGGATGTTTGTAATTTTACGTTGAGTAAACAAGTTTCTAACTTCAAGCATTTCATCTTGAATCTTCTTCAATATGGGTTAGAAGAAAGCAATATATTATTAATTATAATTTTCTAAAGTGTACATAAGTACATATTAGTATTCTCCCTTAAGTGTTTCAGCAATACTCTATATGCTTACTTCTTCGTTTTACTAATCTATTTTTCTATTAACAAATATAGCTGCTTGTTCTAAAATTTATTTATTAACCTTTTGTAAAATTTAATACTATTCGTCCTTGTATTAGTGTTAGCCCTAGACTAATACTTAAAGAATTTATAGAATAGAAATTGTTTATTGCTTGTTCTTAATATCAATCTAATTTTCTATTTAATGGAGGCAATTCTTCATTTGATTTATCATTTTATCTGGAAGTTAATTATCTTCAGGTCTAATGTAGCTCTAAAAATTCTGTACAACTCTACAGACAACCATTAAGCAACGGCTGGCCTTCTCTATTTTTTATGTAGCTATTTTTTCTTCAAATCTTTTAACTTGCTTTTGCATAAATGCAGTCAAATGTTAGGTTATTTGAGGGAAAAATTATTCAATGCTAAAATTTTTAAATCTAATTTATGCTAGCTTTGATTTAGATTATTCTAAGCTTCTTATATCTTACTTTATCTTATTGATGCAGATGTCATCCAAAATGTTTCTTTTGATGAACGATTTAACAATTTAATCAAACAGCATTTTAATCTTTTCCTTTAAGATCTTCTTTATTGATTTATAAGATTCATTATCCTCACTCATTGTTTTCATGTATTCTAAAATTTGATCATAATCAGATTGCTTGACCATGCTTTTCACTTTTTTATCTAAACCTTTTTATTTCATAGTTAATTCGCTTTACAAAGTATCTGCTGGATTGTCTAATCTACCATAGAAATGAGTTAGATAGAGAATTCCTGCTTATCTGATTAGAGTAAGATTTTTTTATGCAGTTTCCTAGTTGAAATCATCAGGTAATGATGGGTTATCTGACAAATAATCACTGACTTATTTTATAAGTCTAGACTACTCGGAAACAGATTTCTCTAAGACATTTTCATATAAATCTATTCCAAGTAAAGAATAACTGTAGTTGTATTCTTTTAGCTTCTATAACTAATCAAGAATAATCTTTTATCTCATTGAATCTGATGGAAGCTTTTAGTTTTCAAAGTCATACATATTTGTTTTTAGTTTTTAATATAACTATTAAGCAAAACTATTCTGGCAACTAGTAACCATTTAAATAAGAGATTCAATAATAGTTTAATTTTTATCTTCAAAATTTAAAATGTAATTTGAAAGATTTTAAACAAACTAGAGCAAGTGGCTAAGATTCTTGATTTACTCTTCTATATTTCTGAATGAATCATCAATACTGTTTGGAATTTAAATGCTATTTACCATTTTAGTCATCATAGAGAATTTGGTGTTAATATTATCACAAATGAGAGAAATCATTTCCTAGAATGCCTTTTCATCAAACTTTTTATTTGTGAAGTCCTTTAAAAGAATTGAAGATTGCTTTAATGTAAATAAGCCATTTAAAATTCCTGTTGGATTTCTGAATTCATTAACTTGATCTTATGTGAATTTTAAAACTTCATCAATAAATATCTCCAAAGCAATCTTGCTTTTTGTTACTGAGGTTTAAAAGAATTTAAATGATTGATAATATTAAATTGTGATTTTTTTAAATATTTTTTAAATTGAGTTAATCTTCTTTCTCACTATTTGGAATTCATCTTCTGTTACGCTTTTAAATAAGTCCTTATTATTTGTTTCATATTTTGGTATTAAACAGTTTTTTATTTAGGAAGAGCAGCTACTAAATTTCATGTCAAATTTTTAAACAATAGAACCTAAATGAACAAAAAGTGCTTAAGAACCTTCTTATAGTTTATTTCTTACTTCATCACTAATATTCATTATTTCCATAGCACATTAAATAGGTTTTTCCATTAATCCTAATTTTTTTTAGGCTATTGTTTTGTTAAATATTAAGGTTGCTTACTAAACTAATTTTTATGTTGTATCTTTTTATATTGTTTTAAATTAAGGGAAATGGTCATCCATTAATCTCTATGAGCCACTTATTTATGCAATAAAATGATAAGCTACCTTCATATGATCTATAGACTTTAGCACTAAATCATATTTGCTATAGTCTATTTCGAAATCTGTCTTCTTATGTTAAATGAAATCACACCATTTCTTTACTTATTCTTAATAAATGAGTTTTGAATTTAACTGAAGATGGTCACCTACTTAATACTCATGCAAATCTTTAAGTTTAGATAAATTTAATTCCAAATCGTTTACATTGACTTCTTCGTTTGATTAAAGCAGCAAATTCATTTGTTCTAATAAAGAAATAACTCTCTTGCTAATTGAAAAGCAGGCAGTATTATAAAAGTTATTAGTATATATGCTTTTGATCTTAACTTAACCTTTATGGAAAATGCGGAGAGTCTTAGCATTAGCTTTGAATGTATCTTCTATTTCAGTGCAGAAATAAATATAATAAAGCTTGAGTAAATCCTAAATCATGACTTTATAATTTTCAGTTTTTTCAATTGACGAATTGCATTCTTCAAGTGCGCTAGATAAAGTGTCAATGAAATCATTATATGATATTATGCAATCATTTATTTCTTAATATTCTTATCTGATTTAATCAGTCCAGCATAAATACTTAGAAACTTTTATGATATTTTTTAAAAGGACTTGCACATTATCTTCTTACAAAGAAGTTATTCTTTATAAAAGTGATTAAGTTTGCTTAACTAAGTCTAAATTTATTACAGTTTGTACACTCTCTGCATAACATTTTTTGACAATTGCAAATTCTAGTTATTCATTTAATTTTTTAAGTACACTTAATCTGTTTGTAATTTATTCGTATTCTTCCCTCTAAAATAAATTTGAAATATCTTTTTAATAACTTTAAAGGATAAGTTCGAATTCGTTTTTTGTATTTTATGCAAGAGCATATGTAAAATACTAATTAACTCTTTCCTAAGGAATTTCTTATATATTAAAAAGAGAGTCAATAAGATTCTATCTCTTTTCACTTTAAAGAGGTTTAATCAATGTAAAAAGTTTATTTTTCTTTTCTATGCTTTAAATTGAAATATGGAGGAACTGAGAAACCTTATCGTCATCACTAACTGAATCTGTCATAGCTTTAAGAGAGTTGTTTATCTGCTAAAGTGTTGTTTCGCTATTCAGATGAGTGAAACCAATTAATACACTTTCCTATGATTCTTCATAGTCCTTAATAAGTTTGCTATATAAATCGATAACTTCTTTTATAAGTTTACCTTTGCCTTCAACAGATGTAAGATTCTTGTAGCCAATCAACAATAAAACTCTAATAGATTTAGCATATTATAAAGACTTAACTATACCAACTTGGTTTGCAATATCTACAATTGATCCCTATGAATCTAAAAGACCTGGTGTATCACAAAGAACAAGCTCTCTTTCATCTTTTGGATGCTAAACATTATAAACATTGATGGTTTTGGTTTAAGATTCCATAGGTTTAGTTCCTATTTTAGCTGCCTCTTGTTCTCCTTTAGCTACTGTAATTCCTTCTACTTCATAAGAATATGTTTTAGTTTAGTTCTAAAACTTAGACCAAATCATCTTTTTTCCAAGCAAGTAGTTAATGGTAGTAGACTTTCCTACACCTGTAGCACCAAGAACTATAACAATATCTTTACCTTAAATTAGCTCAGATTGCTCTAAATTAGATTCTATCATTTGAGTTAAATTCAAAAGTTCTTTGAACCTCTTCTCTGAGCCTTAATTTAGCTTTGGTTTTTCATGTTAGCTTTCAATCTATATCTTGATTTTTTTGCCTCTATCCATAACTTATGAATACTGAGCTAGAAGGGCTCTGTCTTTATATTCAAATTCTTCATATCTTGCTACTTCTTCTTCCTCATACTCATCTATGTATACTTCCTTTTTTTATAAAAGATCCATCTACGTTTCTTCTTTATTTGTATGCAACTCTTGTTCCTTTGCAATATTCTTATCTTAAAATTGGGAGTCTGACCTATTCTCTTTGCCTCCTACATTATTTAAGGCAATAAATTGTTAGAATCAATGCTTTTAATTTTAATGGACATTACCCTAATTATCAGCCTTCCTTATATTTTTGTTACTTTAAGGTTTTGGTTTTGCACAAACACAACCCATTCTTTATTAATTTTTTGTTTTCTTCTAGCTTAAAATAATAAATAAACAAAAAATTTATAGAATTTTAATAATAATGAATCAAAAATTGATTTGATTTTATCTTTTTTAAATAATTCAAATATACTGGATACTTTTTATATAAAACAAAATGCAAAAAATTTAAATTTTGGGCATTGATCATTAAGAGATTTTTTATTACAAGCTGGAATGATATTATATTGATGATCTATTTATTAATCAATAAAAATAGCATTATAGTATGATTACATATTTGAAATTAACCCTACAAAATCAATTTCCGATTATTTTCTAATCAAATTGAATTTTAAAAATTAATTTTTCTTTTTCATAAATGTCGCAAAGATAAAAATAGCTATTTTTTAAGAGCCAAGAAGGTTATTAAGAAGTATTACAGTTTGATTTAATTAAATATTTTACCAAAAAGGTTTCTTAATCATGAAAAAAAATAAAAAAAGCAGGCAATTTTTGAAAATAAAATAGAATATTATTAATAAATTTCTACTTTGATAAAAATAATTAATTGTGATATAAAAAAGTAATTACTGAATCTTTAAATTTACAATATTAAAATTAAATCTAATTGTTAAAAAAAACATTTTAATTAAAAGACAATAAATCTTGGTTTGGTATTTAATCAATTAATTAGGCTAAATTTTATTTGGTGCATTTTGAGCTGTCAAAATCACTTTTTCTCATGTTTATTTTTGCTTATTTACTCAACAATTTAGTCCATTGCTTCTATTTTACCATTAGCATAGACTTCTTAAATAACTTATTTTTCGTCTTATGGATGACATAGATAATATTTTATTTTACCTTCTTTTTAATCAGACTCATCATCTTTTAGAATGGCCTAAATATCATTTTTCTTATTTATCTATTTTAATAAATAATTGGAAAATATTGATTTTGGTTAGATTTAACAAAAATTTTATTTACTTTTTCAACATACGCATCTTCATTTATAAGTAAGCGATCCTAATTACTATATATGCTTAATATCTGATCAAATAGTGAACCCATCACTATTTTTTTTGTTATTTCATAGTCTAAGTTATTATCAATAAAAATTGCTCCTACTAAACTTTCGATAATATCTCCCAAAGTTTTAATTAATGTTTAATTATACTTAGTATCATACATAGTAGATATATCATCTTCAAATTTATCAATATCGCTTAGAAGTAGTTTGATATCCTCTTAATTCTATTATATACTTCCTATTATATAATCATAAAAACCTTTCTTCAAATTTATCAAACATAAAGTTTTATTCTAAACTAACTAAGTTTTCATTTGTGTCAAATTGCCAGGGTCTGAAGAAGGATATCTAATTTGAGTATTAAAAAAATTGTTTAAATGAGTTATTTGAATTGTAAATATAATTAAAGAAATAAATAATTTTGGTTTTTAAATTTTTACTTGTAGAATAAATACTCTACTATTATTAAATCAAGTACAGCATCTCCCAAAAACTCTAATCTTTGATTACTCAGATTGTAGTTTTTCAGATTTTCTTCATCTGAGTTTTTATTTTACAGAACGTTTTATATGTTTTCTTTATTTACTTTTTCATCAACAATTTCATTTTATTCTAAATTATCAAACTTTTATATTTTTTCATCAAATTAATGTAATTTGTTGAAGTTAGTATTTTTTAGTTTGGGAATTTAACAGCATAATTTTTCTATACTTGGAAGAGTAACTGCCTAAAATAAGAGGTTAATATTCTTAAACGTATAACCTAACTTATTCTCTATTTATTTTAATTGAATATAAATAGGATTATTCATTGATTTTTATATGATTGTTTCTTCATAAACATGGTTAAAAGTCAAATCTGGTTTATTTAAAACTTACAAAGAAAACAAAAGATATTAGCAAAGACTTAAGTCTTTTTTCTAATCAAAGAAAACACCAATGATACTTTCTAGTGTATCAGCTAAAGTTTTTCCTTTAATATGACGATAAGAAGGCTTTTTACGTAATTACATATTAATCTCATTTATTTGATCTTGATTGTCTTAGTTTTCACCTTCTACATTATCTTGATTATTATTCTTTTTCAAGTCTGCTATTTCATATTCATCAGGTATCTTTTCTTAGATTTCTCCCTCTTCATCTATATTTTCTACCTCATATTTTATTCCTAAAGGCTAAAGTATCTCAATTTTTGCAGCTAAAATATATCTTGATTAAATTTAAATAGTTTAAAAGAATTTATAAAAATTGTAAAATTACTTAAATATTTTCTTTTTGATTGATATTTATGCCAAGTTTTTATTTTGAATAATAATTGTCCTATGGACGTGCAGATGATCTTCCATGCTTTAAGGATATTAAAAATAAATTTATGTACTAGATAAACATTTCAAGACTGTATCACCTAGGAATTCGTATCTTTCAAGAGATTATTCTTTATTATTGACAGCATACTCTAAAGAAGTCAAGGAATTCTTTAATTCACTTATCTTAATTTGAAGGATATTTTGCTAATATTTATCATATGACTCTGAGATTGGTGGGTATTTTTTAAATTAGTTGTCAAATTTTTTAATCTTATTTTCCTCTATCTGATTATAAAAGATGTCATATTTCTTGCAGAATTAATTATATTTTTCACTTTTCCTCATTACCTCTAAAATTTCTTTAAAGTTTTCAACAAAAAAGTGAGGAATTTGCACAAGATTGTAAGAGTATTTCTTGTCTTTTTCTATATTTTTTTAAGCCTTTTTAAATAATTTTGGAAGATGAATTTACTAGAAGTGATGCACTCCAAAAGTATCTCTTATTTGATAAAGGAATGTTTTATGCAAAATAGTCAGCTTCATTAGCAAACCAACATTTAAAGGAAATATTGTATATTGATGAGGAAAGTGTTTATAGTCACCATAAGATTTTTCTTGTAAAAAACCAGTTCTTTTTAAATACATATTAATCTGACTTTTTAGATATTTTTTAAAAATCATCACTTAAAGTACCATGTGGTTTGGATTTGAAGTAAATTTCACTTCCTCTTACTCTAAAGAGTTCTTTAGATTGTAAATTTTTTTGAGAGTGTCGAACTTTTTTTTTTATTCATATTCAATTCGTACTTCCTCAAAGCGTTTACAGCCATAATAAATGAAGCGATTAAGATGTTTACCAGATTAGATACTTTGTAGAACTATTTTTTCACTTGCATCTAAATAAACACTTGGGTCTTACTATTTATTGCTATCAAAAAAGTTTATACAATCATAGTAAGGAGAAACTTTTTGATCTGCAAAAGGATCTAAATCTGATTTATTCTTTATACTTTCAATCTTAGTTTTCTTCTCTTGCTCATTTAGTTTAGTCTTATTTCTAATTTTGTAAACCACTAAAAGTTATTAAAAGAATAATTTAAATTTAGTCATTCTATTAAACAAAAATCAAAACTATCTTTTAAATTTATTCATATCTCAAGCTATTAAAGTTATTTTTTTAAAATTGATGAGATAATTATTTCATAGGTGCAAAATTCATAAAAAAATTATTTTGAGACTATTTTCTTTCTTCATAATCTTAATCCTTTTTAATCCTGAAAGAAATTCAGTCAAAAATTATTTGGTTTCACTAATTTGTTGGGGAAAAACCAATTTTTTAATTCTTTATTGTATTATTATTCTATCATTTTTAGTAATTTTAATTTTATTTTCTTAATTTTTTTTATAATAATTTCAATATTTAAAAAGAAAAATAAATTTTAAATTAAAATCAAACCCTTAAAAATATTTTTTATTAATTTTTGATATCTTAATTTGATATTATTTTTATGTAAAAAAATGTTTCCTAATTTAAAAAATTTTTGAAAAGTTTAAATTTAATATTTTTGTTTTACTTTTCATATAGTCTATGTATTTGATCATAGCTTCAATATGTTCAAAATTGATTTCATACATATTTTAATTATCTTAGCATGGTTTAAGGACAGTGAGAAGGGCATTTATTTCATCAGAATTATCAAATTTATATTACTCTTATTTAAATGTATTTTTACCACGATCTTTAAATAATTTTCCAAGAGGATTTACATGTATTTCAGTAAATTCAGCATAGAACTCAATATCTTTTTCTAGAGCCACGGAATTTAAAAATCTATTAATTAGCATAAGTTTGCCATATTATTCTTAATTTAGTTAAAATTCTTTTTAAAAAATCAAATTTGCTGAAACATCATCTTCATGAATTTGAAGATAGTACTTAATAGTTTCTGTTATTGGTATACGAGTACTATGTATAATACCTAATTCAGAGTTGTAGTTACCTTTAAAGCCTGTAGTTGGTATTTTATTTCCCTTGTCATTAAACTTAATGAAATATAATTAAAATGTATACATTTATTCCACTGATAAAGGTGAAGGTTAAAGCTAAGAGATAAAAAATTTTTATTTGAAACATTATCCCATTACAGATTCGAAGTAGGAAGTTTTGCACTTTTATTTTTTATCAATAAAAGAAATGCAGTATTTTTAAAGAATCTTTGTGAGCTTTTCATCTTTCACATCTTCAAATATTGATTCTTTTTTATCAGTTGACTTATTTGTGACTTTTTGGTATGCGTTTCTTAAATACTTTTTTAGGATTAATTTATTAATAATTGAAGATATTTTTTAAAAATTTATGAAGTCTTACCTGATCAAAAATCTAGAATTATCTATAAAGGATAATAATAGCTTAAAAGCATGCATCTTTTTTTGCATCTTCTTTAGTTGGTTGAAGATAGCTGCAATAGAATTTTTGTTCTGACTTTGTAGGAACAATAATTTAGCATATGTAACCAACATTAGTAATTTCAATATAAAAATAGAAAGGCCCCTTTATGTTAGAATCATAGCTGTAAACTAGTTGATTAGCATAAGTGTGAAATAGATTGACAGACCAATTTGTATTCAGAATTGCTCCAGTTTCCTTTTATATAATTAAATATGTCTAAAAAAAATCTGAAATCAAAAGAATAGTTACCTTCACAATCTTATATTTGTAGTTCTTTCTAATCTGAATCTCTTTAGGTTTTATGTAAGGAGCCATCTCTTTAATTTATAAAATTAATTCTTTATATTCCTCAATATCTGTTTCATAATTTTGTTTTTATTAATCATCTTTAGCCAATATTAAAAACTAAGAATCTTATTTTCTTGCTCTATTTTAATTGAATGAAAAAAATAATTTTAATAAATTATCTCACTAAAAAAATTCAATCCATACCTTCCTTTAATTTAAACAAATGATTTCAAGTTAGAAATTTTATTGAATGAAATAACTAGATTGCAAGAAGGTATATCGAACCCTTCTTCAGTTACACTTGTTGATAGAATTATCTAGAGCTCTTTTTTTCTAAATCTAAAAAAAAATATTATAAATTTTTTAAATATTTGGAAAATCTTTTGAAATATTTACGCTTCAATATTTTCAGATTGCTTAGTAACATCAAAATCAAGGTTTACAAGTATGAGCCTTTAAGTAGACTTTTAATGGTCATTTATTTTTTCCTTCAAAGAATCCATATCGATTTAGTCAGTTGCTAATTTGTCTTATTCTTTTTGTCTCTATGACTTGATCAACAGCTTTTATTAGTCAGAAAATTAAAAAATACTAAAAAAAACTAAATATGAATACTGCTTCATTTGCTTTTAAGAAATCATTATTGCTCGTGAATTCAGTGTTTTTGTACAAATTTATATTTTTTTTATTTTTCTTTCTATCTTAAAAGTTAGCTTGGCCTGTTAAACAAACAATTTTCTTAAATCTGAAAATGTAATCTTTTTCCTCTTTGTCTTTATCTTCTTCGTCCATCCATATTTAAAGAAGCTTTTGTAGATATTTAATGATAATTTTTTATTCAACAAAAACTAAGACCATAGATTAATTTTCTTTTATATAATTTTCAACATTTGTGTCCCTCTCTTTTTTGTGGAATATATTATCATCATAATATTTTTATTATATTTTATATGTTTCGAATTTCAATTAATCTAAAATCATAGTGTTTTTCAATTTATCGTAAAGAAACTTAAACTTTTTAGAAATATTCTTATCGCTTTTATCTACAGATTAAATGAATATATCAACTTATGTTTTGAAAATTTTTTTCAGTTCTTACATTTCTTCATTATTATTCTGAAACACACTTACTTTTTATAATTCATCATTTACATCTTTCAAGAACAGGCTCACTGAATATTTTCCTAATTAAGCATCTACTTCTGTACAATGCAAGCAAATAATTTTTTCTAAATCATCTACTATTTCTTAATTCAACTCACTTAGACTCTTATAATATTATTTCTAAAATTCATAAAATTTTTTGTATAATTATATAATTTCTTTATATTTCTCATATTCATTTTAATTATCTTCAAAATGAGAAAGCCATTTTTCACCTATTACTTTCTCTTATAAGAATTAACTTGCCTTAATTTAAAAAACAAATAAAATTAAGTATGTTATTAGAAATAAATTTATTTACTCTTTATTCATAATTGCTTTAATCATCAAATGATTCAACTTAAATAGTTGCCTCTTTGATATACTTTTTTGATTCTTCTATATTGTATTTAACAAAGTCTGCATCTAGGTTTGTACATAACTCTTATATTTTTGGTTCTATTTGTGGGTTCTTGGAGTTTTCAATATCTAAAACTGGTGAAGCAGTTAATCCAAATATTTTTGGTATTATTAATTCTGTTGGATTGCGCATTTTGTAAAAGTGATAAAATTCATATTGAATAAGGCAATAAGGATGATCTTATCTTGTATGGTGACACTCATCATATATAATTACTTCAATATCCTAGATTCGAATGTATCCTAATAAAATTTACAAATAAAAAATATTTTAATTACTGTAAATCCCCAAAATTTTTCACCAAATAGCATAAAAAATTCTAATTGATTTAATGTAAATTTAAGTTTTTGGCAAAGAATTTTTATGGTTGAATAAGTTTTAGTGAAAATATTTAGGATTTACAGTATTCATTCTAAGATTTTATTTTGAAAAATATCTTAGAATACTTGTTTAATATCTACTAAATGATTTTGATTAAAATTACCTCTACGTAAACCATTAAGTAGCACCTAGCCAATCATAACAAATATCTCATGTTTTTCAAGTAATTAATCCCATTTCTATTTAGTAAAAGTTTCTATCTGCAGATTTTCTTTTTACTTATAGCTTCCATGACACTTTACCATATGTTTTTCTTTATCAAATCTTCTTAAATAATTATTTCTATTTTTAAATTACAAAACTTTATTGATATCATCATCTTTTTCCATCATTTCTGAGACACTTTATAAATTATTTTAGATTTCAGCAAACTACTATTTTACAAGCTATACTGTGTTAGCTAAAAATATAATTTTTTTCTTCTTTTCGACATTTTTTTGTTTTTAAAAAAAGTAATTAATAAGCATTGTAGCAACCATAGTCTTGCCTGCACCTGTCTCAAGATAAATGATGCTATTTTTGTTGTAAGAATTCAGAAATAATTCTTTTTAATAGTTTCTGATTTCTTTTATCATATATTTTCCTTGTGCATCTATCTTAGTTTAATAGTAATTTTAGAAAATTTCATCTTCTTCTTCATCATCTTCTTCTTCTTCTTCAAGATCTTCATCATTTGAAATTCCATATAAACCCTATTATTTTTCAATAAAAGGAATTTATCTATCATCAAAAATATTATCCCCATCACTCTCATCATCACTGCTGCTGCTGCTGCTTTCAATAGTTTGGTTTCTACTTTTACTGAAGGTGTTAGATTAAACCTAGTTATTTTGCAAGCTTTATTCAGCTTGCTTTTTTTGCAATCTTAGTTTTAATAAGTCTGCCATTTAAGAGAACTTTGTTTGATATTCAACTAATAATTACTTTTTATCTTTTTAATGCAATTATCAATTAAATTAATTAAAATGTGTTTTTGATGTAAAAATTTTACTATATTATGATACCAATTTTAGGTAATTATGATATCTTTTACTTATTTATGTACATAAATTTTACTTAATTGTGAAAAAATAAAAATATTTTATTTTTTTCTTTAAATTATTCAGTATCTTGTAAATCTACAAAGTCAGAATTTTATTTTAATAAAAAGTTTTTATTTTTCTAAAAAGTACTTTTGTGCTATTTTCTTTTAAGTTTATTCATTTTACTTTAGTATTTTTATGCAATCTATTTAAAATACTTTTATCAAATATTAAAGACTCTTCAAAATAATTGTATCTAAAACAATTAAATTTTTAGTTGATTTATTACTTTAAAAAATATTCTAATCTTAATATATAATAGTTTTTTTAGAGATAAAATTTAATTTTTATAAATACTATTTGAAAATGAGGCAAAAATCTAAAAAATCGTCATACAATTGAAATTTATTATATCTAGACAAATAATAATAAATACTTTAGTTTTCATCAATCATTATGAGCTTAAATATTAAAATTAAAAACTTTTTTTATTGAATATACAAAAAAAAAAACCAAAACTCTTTTTGAAATATGAACAAATATTCTTTATTAAAATGTTATTATATATTATTTATCGTTTTTTACATTAAGCAGTAATGTTCATAATATGTTTTTTTTGAGGATGAGAATGAGGCATAGAGAGTTAAAAAATGTTATTTGTTCTATTTATAATTAGAGAATACATTTTAATTGGTATTTGATTCTTCTACTTTGATGGGAATTAAAAGCAAATTTGTAGATTTTAAAATTGAAAGTAAGAATTAATTAGATATATGAATAGATTTGCTTAGTAGCAGTAAATAGATAAAGAATAAAATTAAAAATATATAGATTAGCAATTAGAAATATACCGCTAAATTATTTTATATAAAAAAGATATATTAATTACATAATTAATTAAAAAATATGGGTGATAATATAGATGAACTCTTTGGAGCTTTCGAAGAGGATGCAACTGAATAGTAAGTTTAGGGAGACTTGAATGCTAAGAGAAAGTTAGTTGAATCTTAGGAAAATGGCAATTCTGAAGAGTAATTTGAAGAAATCTCTAAAAAGCAAAAAAAAGAAATTGAGTAGACAATTATCAATCAATAGATAGAATTTTTAAAAAGATTAAAAAAACTGAACTATTTTTATAATTAATTAGTGAAAATATTGATGAAAAGATTTATCATGATGGCTTGATTGAAGAAGTCGATCCAAATTTAGAGTAATGAGTTTAATTCAATCAATTTTTTCATTTTTTGTATTGGCTTACCTTCATTTTGTTTTATCTATCAAAAAATCATTAATAGTGCTGATGAGCAAGCAGAAGACAAATAGCAAATGTACAATGTAGAACATTTTGAAATTAAAAATGATAAAGGCAAAATCGAAAATTGCTGGCATGAAGTTTTCTATCCTGATGGATATGAGTTTAAGGGTAACTATTTAGGGATTTTTATACTGAATCAGTTTTTTATTATTTTCCAAAAATTATTAGCCAAACCAAAGAGACCAGCTGCAAAAGAGTATCCTTTTAAGTTAGATCATTTCTAGAGAAAAGCAGTTAATTGTATTGAATGTAATGAATCTGTTTTAGTTGCAGCACATACCTCTGCTGGTAAAACAGCTGTTGCTGAATATGCTATAGCTCAGTCACTTAGAGATAAGCAAAAAGTTATTTATACATCTCCCATTAAGGCATTGTCAAATCAAAAGTACAGAGAATTATAAAAGGAATTTAAGGATGTAGGTCTAGTTACTGGTGATGTTAGTATTAATTAGACAGCCAGTTGCTTAGTTATGACCACAGAAATTTTAAGATCTATGCTTTATAGAGGTTCTGAAATTACAAGAGAAGTTGCTTGGGTTATTTTTGATGAAGTCCATTACATGAGAGATAAGGAAAGAGGTGTTGTTTGGGAAGAAACTATGATTCTTTTGAATTAAAATGTAATTATTTATTCATTTTTTGATGAAGTTAATCATTTTATTTTTTACTTTTCAAACAGGTTAGATATGTTTTCCTCTCAGCAACCATTCCAAATGCAGGTGAATTTGCTGAGTGGATTTGTCGTATCAAGAAGTAACCCTGTCACGTTGTTTACACAGATTATAGACCTGTTCCCCTTCAACATTTCATCTTCCCTACAGGAGGAGAAGGTATCTACTTGATTGTTGATCATAAGGTAAAAGAAATAATATTCATATTTATATAGGTTCAAAGAATAAATATAAATAAAAAGGGTACTTTTAGAGAAGACAATTTTTAGAAGGCTTTGAGTGTTATGGGTGATAATATAGATTTAACAAATACAGATAAAAAGAAGAGAAAGAAACCAACAGAGGGAGCTGAATTAAATAAAATTTTGAAATTAATTTCTACTAAGAATCTAGAACCTGCTATTGTTTTCTCTTTCTCTAAGAGAGATGTTGAAAGTTATGCTAAAGCAATGAATAATATGGATTTAACAACTTAAGAAGAAAAGGAAAAAATTGACAGTGTATTCTAAAGTGCTATTTCATAGCTCGCAGAAGAAGATCAAAAATTACCTTAGGTAAATTGTTAATTACTCATTTATTTTTTACATGAATGAAACTATAAAAATTTAAAAATAAAAATAATTTAGATTACATAGATTCTTCCTATTTTGAAGAGAGGTATTGGTATGCATCATGGTGGTTTGTTACCTATCGTTAAAGAAATTATTGAAATTTTGTTCTAGTAAGGTTGGTTGAAGATTTTATTCTCAACTGAAACTTTCTCTATGGGTCTTAATATGCCCGCCCGTACTGTAGTTTTTACTTCTGTCCGTAAATTCGATGGAGAAGATTTCAGATGGATTTAAGGTGGTGAATATATTTAAATGTCTGGTAGAGCTGGTAGAAGAGGTAAAGATGACAAAGGTTTTACTATTTTGATGGTTGATTAAAAGATGGAGCCTGAAGTTGCTAAGGGTATGCTTAAGGGTTAAGCTGATCCTTTAAATTCATCTTTCCATTTATGTTATAATATGCTTATAAATTCTATGCGTTTAGAAGATAATGATCCTGAATACATTATTAGACGTTCTTTGCACTAATTTTAGAATGACAAATAATTACCATAAATGAAAGAAAAGGTAAAATAATTATATTTTGTTAAAAAAAGGTTTGAATAAATTTATAAAATTGTTTAGTACAATGAACTTATTGAAAAGAAGGATGGAATTAATATTTAAAATGAAAGTTAAATATCTGAAATTTGTAAATTCAGAGAGTAAATTAAAATATATGAAGAAAAGGAGAGAAGAATTGTAATTCAAGAAAAGTATGTTCTTCCTTATCTTCACATTGGAAGACTTGTTAGAGTTCAATATAAAAATTTAGATTGGGGTTGGGGTATTTCAATTAACTTCCATCAAAAGAAAGTCTAATAAAAAAAGAAGAAGAGAACTTAAGAAGATGAACCTGAAGATATAATTATTGTAGACATTATGTGTCATATAAAACCTAGATAAAATAACGAAGAACCTAAACCTGCTTTAATTACTGAAGAAGGAGAACTTGAAGTCATTCCTATGAATCTCTCCACTATTACTGAAATCAGTAGTATCAAGTTAGACTTGCCAAGCAGATTAGATACCCTTGAAAATAAGTTATTAATTAAAGAAACTTTGAAAGAGGTAATTTTTTAAAAGAAAACGTATAAACAATAACATGATTTTAAAATAAAAGATTAAGAAATAATTCCCTGAAGTTCCTAAAATTCATCCAATCAAGGATATGAAAATCTTGAATGATGAATTGATTAGAATTTTAGACAAGAAAGACAGGCTTAAAGAATCTATGGACAAAGAAATGTAAAAATCTGAAATACCTAATTTACAATAGCAAATTGAATAGTATGAGTAAAAGTAAAAGCTCAACTTCTCCATTTTAAGACTTAAAGAAGAAATAGAAAAGAGTTAGAAAATGGTCTTGCAAGTAAAATTATTAAACATTTTTTCAATTTTTTAAGAAAATTAAATGAAATTTTATAGGATGATTTAGCTTGTATGAAAAGAGTTATGAGAAGATTAGGTTTCATCAGTAAAGATTAAATTGTTTAATTACCTGGTAAAGTTGCTTGTGAAGTATCTGCATGTGATGAAATATTAGCAACTTAATTACTATTATCTAATTTCTTTAACGAAATGAGCCCTAACCATATTGCAGCCCTTCTCTCTTGTCTTGTACATGATGAAAATAACTCATAAGAAAACTAGTAAATTTAAGATTAGGATTTAGCTTTGTATTTTGAAAAAGTAGTAGAAATAGCTAAAGGAATATTTACTGTCATGCAAGAATCTAAGATGTAAATTGAAGAAGTAATAAAAAATTATTTTTAAAGCTTTATTAAATAAGATTACATTTTTAATTATTATAGAAAGATTATCTTGGAACCTTGAAACCTTAGTTAATGGAAGTAGTATACAAGTGGTGTTAGGGAAGTTCATTTGCCGATATCTGCAAATTAACTAATTGCTATGAAGGATCAATTATCAGATGTATGAGAAGACTTGATGAATTGTTAAAATAAATGGAAAGCGCTTGTAAAGTTATGGGTAATGAAATTCTTGGAGATAAATTTAAAGAAGCTTCAAAGAATCTCAAAAGAGGTATCATATTTGCTGCTTCTTTATATGTTTGATAAATAATAAAATTTGAAATTAATTTAAATAAAATGTGTTTATATCTATCTCTAAAAGTATTTTGATAAAAGTGATTAATGTGAAAATAGTTAATTCTATTCAAAATCCATTTAAATAGTATGAGTGTTGTTAATTAATATACAAATTTTGTTAAATATTTTAGCTCAAAAATTCAAATTTATACAAGAAACAGTTTATTGTGTGGTTATAATAAATTAATTATTTTTAGTGCTAAAATAAAAATTGAATCAATAAAAAATTTTATTATGTAAATATTTATCATTATTTTTAAACTTAAAAAAAAGTAAAAAAAGATAATTTTTAATAAAAATGTAAAATTATTCACTTTTTTTTGTTAAATGTAAAAAATATTTTTGGGGCATTTTTTAAAATTGATTTATGTCAATATTTAAATATTAATTTAAAATAGTTTTTTATTTTTAGGTTTTTATCAAATAAAATTAAAAAAATGAAACTATATGATAATTATAAGAGTAAAAATAACTTAATTAGATCTTTATACACACAAACAACCATGAAATAAAATATGTCTCTTGTTAAAAGAAGATATTTTCATAAACTTTTATTAAGATTGTTTTAAAAATTTGAAAAAGACAAAATAAGTTTTTAACCAACCACAAATAGTGGTTCATTCAATTAATTGTTTTGTTTAGTTGTGAAAGATTGAGATTTATATCTAAGATTTAAAATTGAAATAAGTTTATTTTTTTAATAGTTTTGATTAATAAATTCATTTAATTGATCATTTTAATCATTATTCATATTCAAATATTATTGATTTTATTTTACAATTGATTAATAACATTTTCTATTGCTATTTTCTCATCAAAATCCATTTAATTTATGTATTTTTAAAATGCTCCTTAAGTTTTTTCATTTGAGTACATTGTTTAGAAGAATTCAATAAGCATATCCTATTAAAATTAAATAATTTATTATTTAAAGTAAATCAAAAATTAACAAAATTTACTTTTGTTGATGTAAGTAGCTTATTTTCTCCTACTTAGCAAATATCTTCAATTAAGCACTATTAGAGTTCTTAATGAGATTATAAAACTTCAGATTCCTAGTTATTTTCATACTATTCTGGAGACATTTCTATTTCTAAAGCTCTAGATAGGAAACAGAAGAATTAAAATCCAGACTCTAATTAGAGATTACCAAATTCAAATTATTAAAGTATATTTTCTTCATTAATCAATATTTTCGCAAGAGGTAAATATAATGAGTTTTTAATTAAATCCTTATTAATGTACCAAAAGTTTTCATTCAATTTTGAATAAAATATTTCTAAGCCAGATAAATTATCTACAGTCTTAAAGCTCATTAAAAACTAAAGAGTTTCTTTTGGATTCTTTTCTATAAGACGACTGATAAATACAAGAAAAGTAATTATTATAAAATATGATTTGCACTGTGATAGCTAAACAAGAATAGTTTCAGTTATCTCTCTGTTTATTTCTAATAACTAAATAAAATATTTAAATTAAATTTTTTGATAAAATTTTTATTAATTACTTTATCATATGAAACAATAATAAGGTTAGGCAAAAACTATGAAAAAGCCTCTTAGTAAACAGTAATATTTTAAACTAACTTTAATAGAAGCATTTACAAATCCTATTTATTTTCACTATTGAAAAAATTAAAATTTTTTTATTTTATTTAAAATTTACATTAAACTTTAAGGCTAAGAAATTATAATTTGCTTCAAGCATAAAGTAGCTTCTTGTTATAGAGTAAAATCATCATTTTTGTATAATAACTTAAGTAAAACGCTTTAACAGTCTTTGAAAATAACTTCATTTGTTGTTTTAAATTAAATTAAAACCTTAAGAATCTAAATTCTATTCTTTATTGATAATTTATAAAAAAAATTAGAAAATAATTACTTTAAAAATATCTAGCAAATTTATTAAATTCTTTTGAAAAGATATTTCAATATTAAATAAACATTTTTCTAAATCTCTACTAAAACTGTTTTGAATTAAAAGAGATTGAGTTGCAAATTTAATGTTCAAAAGATAAAAAATTTCTTACTTAAATAACATTGATGTCTTATTGCTTTATTTTAGTTAAATCATTTTGAGATTTAATGAAATTATCAAGTGTTTTGAAGCAATTCAAAATTTATTATTCGAATTCACGGAATATGATTGTGTAACTGATAGGATATTTAGCTAGTACATGAATAAAATCTATCACTTTTTTCTATATGTCAGCTTTTCCTTCAAAGTGATTGATTAACTTCATAATTATTTAAATACCATTTTCAGTAAAAAGATTTGCTACTTATGAGAGGCTCGAAAAAATTGGAACCAAGTTGCTTAAAATATGAGGTAAGATATCTTCAGAAGATTCCTGAATAACTTGTAAGATAGCTTTAACAATTTGCATGCAGTTGCTGCTATCAAAGATTTAAAATTTATTGATTTCTTGTTTAAGATTTTGGCACTATGATGCTAAGCAAGCCAAAGCTATAATTCTTAAGGCCTAGCTACTTTCATTAGAGAATGTATAAATCAAAGATTTCATTAGAATATCTACATATTCAGAGTATTAGCAAATGATATTAGAGAACTAGCTGAAACATTGATAGTAGCGACACATTAAAAATTAGTTTTAAACATTTTCTAAGAATTTAGTTGAGAATTATTAAATCAAGTTTTTTATGAATTAAAATGTATATCCAGTATTTTGGTGATAAAAGCTGGTTATTTACTTTTAAAAGCTTCCCAATAGGAAAAGAGAAATCTCTTTACCCTTCCATTCAGGTAGTTCCTTTTGAATATTTAAGCTACTATAATAAATGAATTCCTTATATGTATTCACATCACAACCATCTATAATTTATTGTAATTAAATTAAATTGTTTTAGGTTTAAAGCTCTAAGCAAATGATTTATAGAGGTTCTTCAGATCTATTGCAAAACATAGATTCAGAAATTTAAATTATTGAAGTTATAACTATTTATTTAAGTTAATCATTATCAAGAAGCTTTTCTATGCATTTAATAGTTTTAGTTCTGATATTATTAATTTCATCTTCATGATCACGTTCGGTAGCTGCAAACAAATTTGGATCATCAGCTATTAGATTTTCCTATTGTTTTCCCACAAATATCAAATTAGAAATGATATTTATGAAAGGAAATGCTAATATTGTATATATATTTTCAGCATAAGTGTAATTCATAACTACATCAACGAAATTAATGCACTCATTAACAAACAATTATATATGATTATCATATTCAATATCTATATCATTAGAAAGATATTTCTCAAAAAGTTCTTCAATTAAATTTCTTTCTTAATCTGTAATAAAAAAACTGACAGTAGGAGTTAGGCGCAAGTTAAATTCATAGTTTATTTCAATTATTTTTTTTAAGTATTTTAGTATTTACACTATTTACTATTTAAAGGTATTTTCAGTATAATTTGGGAATTCTTTGAAGAGAGAATTGAATATCTATTTTAATACAAAAAAAAATTTTTTTTTAAATTAAAATTAATAATTAATCATAATTAAGAAAGAGATTCATCTTTTACAAAATTTCTTTTTATCTTTTTTACCAGAAAAAATTTTTTGAAATTGCAAATCTATTTTTTAGTTTTTGGTTTTTATTGTTTTATTTATTAGATACAATTCATATTCATTAATTTTGCTTTAATTTTTAAGTAAATAAATAATCATTCTAAATACCTTTAAGACCATCAATTAATTAGGATAAAACTTTCTTTCATCAGCATTAAGTATTTGTATGAAGAAGTTAATATATTCATAGTAAGTCAAACCAAGACATTCTCTCATTAAATCATCATCAACATTTTCAGCAAAAGAAAATGTTTATAAAGCTAGGTAATACAAAATAAGGCATTTTTGACGAGTGACTATGCATTCCTTTATTTTAATTTAAATAGCACTTAGTAAAGAAAGAAAAAGAGTTAATTAAGAAGGTTATATTGTTAAAAATTACAAATGAACATGAAATAGTTAGAAAAATGAATGTTGTATTAATAATTTTGATATCTTAAATAAATTTACGGATTAGTGAAGAATAGTAAACAAACGCTCAAAGAGAACAGGAACAGTCTAGTTGATTCTATTATCAACTTTAGAAAATATTAAGCAGTAGAAGTCAAGTGTTTTCTCGCTTAATGTTAATTGAATTAGCAACTTTAATGGTTCTTTCCAATCTTATATCCCATCTTTAATAATGAATGAGCTTATTAAATCTCCCTAAAAGTTAAATAATTTTATTGCTTAAAATCATCAAGAATAATTATAATTTAAATTGCCAAATAGTTGCATGAACACGTTGATAAAATCATTACTAAATTTTGTTAAATTGTTGGATCATCAACAGATTTTTGAACCCCAGCTAAGCACTCCTGTCTGATAGCCTAATTTAATAAACAAAAATAAATTTTTTTCTCAAACTCTCTTATTTTTCAATTGAAATTATTACATCTTTTTCCTAAGCTATTAAATTGTTGCTGTCCCAGTTATGAAAAAGAATATTTTTAATTATTGATGATATATAATTGCGCGTTTTGATGTCTATGCTTAAATCAGAAATTAGAAATATTGACTGTGTACAAAAATTAGACACTTCTCCAATAATCTTTTCTAAATATTCTTGTCCGTTAGCTAGTAAGTTGCTATTTTAGATCACATTCTTGTAAATTTCTAAAACTTCTTGGCTGTTCATAACCCTTCTCATTTGCTTTTTTTATGCTGTCTTTATATCTATAAACAAAAATCTTTAAACCTATAATCTTTTTGGATGGAATTTTAATTGAATAATATCTTTAAATTTGCAAATATTTCTTTGATTTCTTAAATTCTTTCTACTTTCAATCGGAATCAAACTCTATGAACTTTATTTTATCTAATTCATTTTTTTAGCTATATTCATTAATTATACCAAATCCTTCTCTTATATTTTAAGCTAAGTAAGGTGTTGCTCATATTTTCTGAGATTCTTTCTTCTACAATATTAAAATATTTTACATTGTTTGCTTTGAAAAATTAAGGTAACATATCTCTTGATTTAAAAGAAAAAACTTTTGATATGATTAAATGCAATACCCATCTCATTTTAAAGATTACAATGTACTTAGAAAAAGCTTTGTGTTATCATAAAGATAAAATTCATAAATACTAAATAAAATTGTTAGAAATAACTACAAAAGAATTAGTTTTTATAAATAATGATAAAACATTAAAGGTACTAAATTGAAAAATTATCTAATTTGACCTTATTTAAAATTATTGTAGACATTTTTTTTTAAATAAAATTTATTTTAAAAATTTAATATTTTAATTATATATATATTTATATGTGTATAGTACCCTAGGGTACT
>JH720307.1:747842-764891 GCA_000231825.2 Tetrahymena elliotti 4EA | reverse complement strand
CAAAAAATTCATTTTAGATTTGTTAGTTCACCAAATATAATTAATAATAAAAGGTATAGAGTTTATATATTTGGATGATTAATCTTAAAATAATATCTAAATTATGATTTTTCTGTTTAAATTATCAAAAAATTTAATCTGAACAAAAAAATAATATTAGTTAACTTTAATTGTAAATTAGATATTTGTTAAAAACAAAAAAACTCAAAACGAATAAATAAATAAAAATACATAGTCATCTCAACTTTGATGCTTAGTATACTGAGAGCTCAAAAAAGGTTTTTTAATTGATCAAAAGTGTTTAAAAACTAGCTTAATAAATATAGATTAAATTAAACTTATAAATTACTTAAGAAAGCTTTCTTAAAAAAAGTACAATGATGTAAATGAATTGTAAAATAAGAGAATTACCTATTTTGAAAAAAGTAGAAATTTATTTTTATAACATAAGAATTTTAATTGTTGATTTTTGTTGAAGAACATATATTATGGTTGTTAAATATAAAATATTTTTGCTGTCTACAATACTTTGTTTATTTATGTGAATTATACGCCTCATGATGAGAGAGAGACTTTGAAATAGTATAAATTAATTTTTAAGATTTATGAATAAAGAAATGTATGAGTAAATTGATTAATTAAAGCCTAAATATATAAAATTGAATTAATTCATATTATTTTTTGTGTTTCATTGATTAATAATAAACACTAGAAACTGAATAAACAAATTTATTAGATAAAGGTAAACAAGAAGAAAAAAGAAAGAAAATGGAAAATATCTTTATGCAATTTGCAAGAAAGTAAGGTTAAAATTCCTTCAGAAAAAGATTAGGTGTTTACAGCTATCGTATGAAGCATAGCCAATATCATAAAAAACCTGGTATGATTGATTTACATACCAAAGAAGAATTAAAAAAGGTAAAATCAATTTAAAAATCATGAATAATTACAAAATTTTAGAATGTTCAATTCACAATGATTATTTTGGAATTAGCTAGGACAAATAGACTATTAGAGCGAATTTGATTTATTGATTAACTAGAAAATCATTTTAAGCATAATTTTAATTAAATAGTAAGGCGTTTAGGGAAGATATAAAATCTATCGCATGGAAAGAGATTCTGACAGATTATTCGGTCAATACTCATCTAGAAGTATTGATTTTAACATATTTTTGAAATTAAAAATTGATTTTCATTGAATTTTTTGCTAAAATTCATACTGAACAATATCTAAAAATGTTTTAAAATTTGATTAGGTAAATTCTTATTTGATAGTTAAAGAGTTCCCTTCTTAGATATTCCTGATTTAACTGATTTCGATGTAAATTACTAATGTTTAATAATAGCAATATTATTTTAGATCTTAGTAAAGAATAAGTAGATAGATATATTTACTTTTTCTTTAAGTTCTATTAAAATAAATAGGATTATTTTTTAATTATTTTTTAAATATCAAACTTAGCTCAAGCCTTATGTATCTGTACATACTCCTAGAATAGAAAAGGAAGATATTATTAAAATTATTAAATTAAATGACTTTACAAACCCTGAAAATTTTAACAGATACACATAAATTGAAAGCATTGAAGCTCCTAAAAAAATTGAAAAAAAAGCTGAAAGTAGTGCTGCTAATTGATATTTAAAAATATTTAAACATTAAAAACCTTATAAATAAATAAAAATTTTATTATTTGTAAATGATCTGTTTTATTTGCTTCAGTAGCATTCAATAGCAATCTTTAACATATATAAATTATCAAAAATTGAAATAATTTCTAAAAGATTTTTGATCTTCAAAACTATTGTCTCAAATATAATTTGTTTAGAAACTACCTTAATAATTAATTGTTTTAAAAGTTGAATTAATATTCAATTCTAATTAATCTCCATCTGTAAAAATTTTTAAAATTTAATTCTATTCTTATTTAAAAAAAAATATTCACAAACATTATTTACTCATCAAAATTAATATTTATTACTTAATTTAAAACAAAATAAAAATATAAATTTAAATATTAATTAATATTTTGAATTATAGAATACATTTTTATATTAAACTTTGCTGATAATTCTCTTGTCTCAGCATCAAAGCGTCAAAAAAAATATTTGTTGACAACGACTTTAAGAAATTGATTGAAGAAAAATTTTTTTATCTAAATTTAAATTTCATAGAAATAGAAAATGTTAAAAAATGAAGAAGGTTTTGATAAAAATCAAAATTTTGTCCAAAATAATCAGCACTAATTTTAAAACTACAATTTGATAAGTTTTTTTAAAATAAAATTATTTTTTATTTTTTATTAAAATAGCAAAAAAAATAAAATATTTCTGTACTTATTTATTTACAAATTTTTAGAGAAATTAAGTCTTTTTTCATTTAATATATCTGAAAGCTCTTTTTCATTTGATGGGAAAATATTGTGAATTAATAAGTTTATCAGATAAAATAACATGGCAAAGATTAAATAAAAATGTTATTAGAATATAAAACTATTCAATAATAAGAAACTCTATGGAAGGATATAGACTAAAATTAAGTAATTAAGTTATAAAATGAGTTAGACATATTTTGTTAAAATTGTAATTTGTTTATAATGTGTTTGTTAGTATAAGTTCACCTTTGATAAATCATTTTACTTTTCTTGTTCAAATTGTTTCGTCTTCGTTTAATTCAAGCATAGAGTTAGTGTACCTTCTTGCATAAAGCCAATTACAGAAATATTATGTAATTTTTATTATACTACCTTCTAAGCTTTATAAGCTGATAATTTTATAGTCTTAGATTAAATGTTAATACTTTTCAAGATAAGATGGGAGAATTTCAGTGATGAACTCATTAGAAATTTCAAGCACATTTTAGGCACTATTTTTCTCACAAAATTCTTAATCTTAGTCAGGAACATTATTGTTTATACCTAATTCTTGCAAGATTTTCCATCCTTTTTCATTAAGAGCTTTTCTGAATAGACAGCAATAAAATATTATTTCTTTCAATGCATATCCTTTCAAGTGCTTTCCAACTGAATAAATAAATAATCCAAAAACTAAATTGCATTTTGTTTTAACTATTCCATCACTTGATTCGGCCTCATCAATTTATCCTTCGTTGTTATATACTTCCTCAAGATGATTTTGAATGACTTAGTAATCGCTTGGGTTTTCAAAAATCTATTGTTTAATAAAATCATAGTAAAATTAAGGATTAAATGTCTACTAAAAGTAATAAATCTCCAAGTAAAAAATAAAGTCAAAATGAAATAAGTATTAAAGTTAATAATGATTGCATACATCAAAAGGGAACGAGTCTTTGAGATCTTGTAATGAATTAGAGGAGTTTTCATTAAGAATAATGCTAGTATCTTAATTTAATTATTTGTAGAGACTGAGAACTAACTCTTCAACTACATTTAATGCATCATTAGAATCGCTTGACATATTATCTGTTTCGTGCTCATATGTATCATTTCCTTCTTACTTTAATAATATTCAACATTTCTACATGAACAATTAATAGTTTTTTAAGTGTTCAATAGGTTAATTTATTCCTATTTAATAATTTTGCAATCATAAAATTACTATTTATTAATTAGTGGTTGTGGGTCTACCTCTTTATCCTCTGCTTTTCTCAGGCTTTTTGGTATCTAATGGTGTCTATGATAATATTAAGTTAGTAATCCAGTAAATTATTTTAATTAGAAAAGTTTAAATTTTACCTATCCGCCATGCTTTTACTTAACATGGGTATATAAGGCTGGGTAAGAAAGATAACTTTTACCACAACCGCAAATGTAATTTCTATTATTAGGATCTGTGCGGGTACGACGACCTTTTTTGTCTGCTTAGCTGTTAATAGAGTTATTCTACTACTGTATTTGCATTTGATTTTGCTAAAACATTTACTAGTTGGGTGGCATTCCCATACCCATTCCTAAATTTCCATTAATATTGTTGTAATTCATTTTTATTTGTAAATTTAATCTTTTGTGTTAAATCAAAACAAACTTTTTAATCTAGATTTTTTTCTGATTTTATAATATTTCTTTATCTAAAATATTAAATATTGCCTCCTTTTCTTTTGTATTTTTTACAATTACAATTTTAATAAACCCTCAATTTTTTATAATGAATGCTATTTATAATTTTCTTGTAAATTCAGCTGTTTAGCTCACAATCGATTATTTTTTGTGAGTGGATTTAAAGAGCCGCAAAAAATATCCTATTTTCATTTCTAATATAAACATTAGATTTTTCAAAAAAGATTAATATTCTTTTTTTAAAGCTAAAAAATTAATATTTTTTGATTAGGGTTTGCTTGGTAAAAGATAGAAAGAATTTTTGATGGAATTAATAAATTTTAATATCTCTTTCATAAAAAATAGTGATTAATAATTTGCTAATAATTTCTTAATCAAAGTTAAATTCATATTTCTTTTATTGCCTCTTTAATTATTTATTTTTTTCCATTCACAAAATTAATTTTTTAACTAAAAAAATTGAGAAATCATAATCCAGGTTTTATTTAGGTTTTTCTTGATAGGTTGGTTACATAGGGAATCTGATGATTGTTTTGAGTATGCAAAAATAGTATTATACTTATTTTATAAACTCTTTTTATTAATTCCATTAATAAATATTACACTTAAATATCATTAAAACGTATTGAGAATTTTACTATGCTTGAACAATTTTTAGTGGAAACCAAAAAAAGAGGACATTTAATTTTTAGTTTAAAATGAGAAAATTAATATTTTTTTAACTATTTTCTTTTTCAAAAAGCTTTAAATGAGAAAAAAATTCTATTCTGTTTATAAAAGAAATATTATTAAGATTAAATTTATAAATTATTATATTGTTTGTATAATTTTTTTAATCCAATTTAAAATTTTATTTATTTTTAATTTAAACGATCTTAAAGTATCAAAATTTTAAATTTTGATTAAGTAATCATTTTTGAAATTCTATTCTATCCTATTAAAACTATTTTATTATTGATAATATCTTAGATTAATTAGATTAAGGTGTTTATTTTTAAAACAATATAAATAAATATTTTTTTATTCTATATTTTTGAATGATGACCTCAAAGAATTAATTAATCTATAAAAAAATAAAAGAGTTATTTGAAAAGTAAAAATGTTTTCTTTATATATTTGCAAATATTTGAAATGTATTTAATGATATTACATTTTTTTTCAATAAAGAAATAGGTTTAAAAACAATTATATTTTTTTAAATAGTTGTTCAAAGAGTCAATTAATAGATAGATTATTAAAGAAAAGATTTATCTCAACAACAGCATTATTTCAGAGCATTTTAAATGTATTTAATGAAATCAAATTATTTTTCAATAAAGAAAAGGAATAAATACTTGTTTATCTTAATACATTTTAAATAGAAAACAAAAAGAATGAATTTATGGATAAAAAGAAAAAAGATTTATCTCAAATATTATCAATTTTATTTATTTAAACTTGAAATATTTTTGATGAAATTATATAATTTTTGAAACAAAGAAGTAGAATAAATATTTGTAGATACAAGAATAATATATTTTTTTCAATACAGTAACTTCAAAACTCAAAAATAAATTCAGAAGTTAAACTATAGTGGTCACTGCAATAATGTTTAACACAATAACCCGTTTAATTTGCAATACATGAGCATCCCTCTTAAGAATAAATTCTAACAGGAATTAATCCACTTCCTCTGTAAAGAATTCTATCATACCTGTAAAGATGCCATGTATTTTATAAATTATTTAATACAGCAGCTGTGTCTTTAAAGCCTCTAATGTCTTCGTCTTCAAGCAAATATTTAACTTTTTCCTCATCATGATAATTAAAATCTCCAAGTATAATTTGTTTTAAATTGGTTTCACTCTTTGCATACTAAATATCTATAATCTTTCTTAAGTGCTTAGTTTACTCATATTAATCTTCTGCAATATAGCTTAAATGTGTAACACAAAATTATAAATTTATATCTTCCAATTCTACAAATAATACAGATCGTTAATTCTTATCAGTCCCATTTTTATCGAGTGGAATAAATTCTTATTTAAATGATTTAATAGGGAATCTGCTAATTAAACCTAAACCTTCTGCACAAGTATTTATCCCTAGCTTTTTATATTACATTGAGGGAACCCAAACGCTGTACCATTTAAAATCTGGCTATATTTACTAAAGTTCAATTAAAATTCTTTCTAATTAGTTTTTTTTAATGCAGCTATTCT
The DNA here is from genome assembly GCA_000231825.2 of Tetrahymena elliotti 4EA. Taxonomy (NCBI): domain Eukaryota; phylum Ciliophora; class Oligohymenophorea; order Hymenostomatida; family Tetrahymenidae; genus Tetrahymena; species Tetrahymena elliotti. Next base: position 758,654 of record JH720307.1, on the reverse strand, counting down.
CTCTAAGCTCCTAAAATCCTACTACATCAGGATTTACTTCTAAAATATGCTTTGCTATATTTTTGGCTCTATACTCTGAAAAACCCTAATGACTATCTTAATTTGCTATATTAAATGTCATGCTCTTTATCACAATTTATTTAACTTCTTTTCCATCAAAAGAATTGCCCATATTAGCCATTTATTTTGAAGTCTAAACAGCTCTATAAACTAATGGGTTAGGCTTTCTTTATTCTTATTTGTCTTTTTTGCTTGAAACATTTAAATTGATTTCTCCCTCTTCTTCAAAGAGCTAAATTCTAGATTTTTTTACATTTATTTCTGCAGAACTTGAGCAACCCATTTTAAATTATTTGTGTGTTAATACTTAATAGATAACAAATTTTTTTTGAAGATATATTTTGATTAATTTAATTAGGTGAGATAGAATCCAGTACTTAATTTTAAATTAGTATCAACTCTTCCAAAAAAACTATATTATTAACCATTCCTTTAATAACTTAATATCTTTAATATTTGTTATTGTTTTCATTTTTTGTTCTTAATTTATTTTAAAAATATTTTATTTTTCTTTAAAAATCAAGAAATAATTTTGTTTCAAATTAATCTAACTCACTCTAAAGAGTAAATGTTTAAATAAATGATAAAACATTACTCTAGAAGCCAGCTAATTTTGTTTAATAATTTAAAGTTTAGTTAGTTGAATTAATTTAATTTCGCATTATTAAAATTCAAAATTTGTAATAGAAACAAATAATCAATCTTTTAATAAAGTCTTTTTGAAGTAGAAAATTAATATAGAAAAAAACTTTTTCAAAGAGATTTTTTTTATGCTAGAGATAGATAATCAATAAAAACTTCTTTAAAAAGAAAAAGAAAGTGCTATTTATTATCTCTTATTAATTTTTTTAGAATAAATTTATAGTGAATTTATTTAAAATACTACAACAATAAGTTTTTAAAATTTGTTAGCAATTTTTGGTTTACAAAATTTTACAATTTAAGTTAAAAAATGTTCAATAAATTTATTCTTTAAATACTTTTATACCATATATAGTATATTTATAGTATTTTAAAATTTTGATTCTTTATATTGATCTATTTTTAAAACTCTTAGTTTTATTAATTTTATAAAAAATATTGAACAAAGTATTTAAAATTTTTTTTTATATATCAGACTGAAAATAGAAAAAATGTTGGTTTTAAATTATTAAGACAAAAAACTTTTAATTTAGAATAATGAAATCATTTTTTATATTTAAAAAAAGAAGGACAAAGCTAATCATATTTTATAAATTAAAATATATTTTAAATAATTAAAAATTTTTTATGTTTTTTTTTAAATTTTGAAATAATTTTGTAGAAATTAATCTGAATGAATTTTATGAAAAATAAAAGCTAATAAATGAATTGATTAACTTTTTAAAAAAGTACATATTCATTTAATCCTTAATTTTTTCAATTTTATTTATTAATAGCATTGAGAAAATCTAAATTGAAATAAAAAAAAATATTGCAAGAAATTCTATTTAACGAACCAATAATTTGCTAAAACAAAGAAAGATAATCATTTTATTTTAAAATTTAGGTTATTGTGGTAATTGTAGAAAAACCATTTATTAGTTAGTATTTGTATTAAATACTATTAATGTTAAAACAATATTATTAATTTATATCTTAAGAATATTTTACTTGGTTTATTTATTTATGAATAAAAAACCTAAATTACCCAAAATAATTCTAAGAATAACTGAATCATGAAGCAGCATAAGAATATTCTAGTCTAAAATGTGAGTAAAAATATATATAATGTTAAAAAGTAATTGAAATATCTAATTAATGTTGCCAGAGAATGATAAGTTTAATCTTTACAAAATGTATTTTTTATCTGTAATGAAAAAAACTATTAATAAGGTTTTTTATGTAAATTAAAATCTGTGGTTGTTTTTTATAATCATTAAAAATTATTAATCTTAGATGTTTTATAGAATGCTTAATTAGTCAGAAGTGCTTAAATATAAAAAGTCTGTCATTTCTGTCATAATAATTTTAGTTGTAATTGGAAATTTATTGGTGGTCAAAGAATTTTAGAAAATAAATAAAAAACTTAATTAAATAAGAAAGAAAAAAAAAGAAACTCCAAAGTACCAGCCAAATAAAAATGAATTTCTCAAATTTTGATTTATTTTCTTAGCAATTTTACTTCAATATAAAAAGTGCTCAAATAAGAAAAGGGACTTTATTTGGATCTCTTTTGTCAATTGCCATATTTGGATTGACTTCCTGCTATTTTGTTTATATTTTAAATCAATACATAAACAACTTAATTGCTCCAAACTATAAATCATAGTTTTAAACAAATGATGGAAGTATCAATTTAGAGTTGTCTGAAGATCTTATTACTTTTAGATTTGAATCAGATTATAATGTTAGTGTTGATCTCTTAGAGTAGTAAACAAATCAAAAATATATTGTTTACATGGCTTATTTGCTATATTTGTAATAAGAAAACTATTAAATTATACCTTTAGATGTCATAAAATGTAGTAATCCTGAGTTGTAAGGGTATTATTGCTTAGATTTCTAGAAAATATAGAACTATACATTAATTTCTAATCAAAAGAATCATATCTAGTCTTAAGTTCAGATAAATGTTTATGGCTGCTAAGATCTTGACTACTTTAAGACTACTATTCCTGATAATTGCGCTAGTTAAGAAAAAATAGATAATCTAATTAATGGAGTATTTTCTTCATTAAAAATTAGAATAGAGACTTCTTAGTATAATACTACTTCTTAAAAAATAGAAAAAAGCTATAGGAGTACTGCTATTTACGGGTTAAGTAGTGCATCAATGTTAACTACCTTAAAAATATTAGAGCAAATTACTTCTGTTAAGCAAGGATTGGTTGTATAGTAATAGACTAGCTTCTTCTCTCCAGTTTAATATAGTATAGAAAATTAAAGTCTAGATAAGAAATCCACTCTATAACTAACTGGAATACAATAATTTTTTTAAATAAATATTTTAATTGATGAAATATTCTAATATGTAGAAATATAATACCCCTCTTTGCCGCAAATTATTTCATTTGTTTATGGTGTATTTTCTATGCTAATGCTGGTTGGATTCGTAGCAAGAAAAGCTTCTCTAAGTACAATAAAAAAAGATTTTATTATGCTTTTTTTATAGAATTACTACTAAGACCTATATTTATAAATCTCTAAAGATGCTAATCTAGTGCAGCAAAACAATGAATAAACAAAATTACCTTAATAACCATTTTTACCTTAACATTAGTGCTCTTAAAATTAATCAGATGAAGAAGATCTTTAAGATATTGAAGATAATTAAATTCAAAATAAAATTGAAAACTAGTTAGAAAGATTTCAAACACGAGTTCCATCATTCCCTTTTTAATACTAACACATTTTAGACTAAAAAGGCTCTTCTAAAAAAAAAGATTCATTAAAAACTGAAGATTAATCTATTTGTGCTTCCGATTAGTAAAGTATATATAATTCATAATTCTTTTCACCTTAATTAAAATAGTAAAAATTATTACAATAAAATGATGTTAATGAATCTGCTTATGACTACTGTAAAGAATCATTAGAGAATAGTCATAACTATTCAAACTTTAAAATTATTAATTCAAGCCCAACAAAGATTAAGAAATAAAAAACTAAGAGTCTATATTTAACTATTAATTAACTACCAAATTTAAAACTACATGAATCATCACCAGCAAAATAGATGTAAGCTTAAGCCAATCATAGTTAATTCTTCAATACTCCTCTTAAAGAAAATAAAAAAAACCCAGGTGTACCAAATACTTCAAACACCTCTAATACATAAAAGATATTTAATGGACTCAGCAAAGAGATTGATAAAGCGAAAGAATATAAAAAAAGTATATAAAAACTAGAAGTGAGTAAAAATCCAAGCATTTCTAAAAAAATTTATTCGTCTATTTTTGGATTTAAGTAATTAATTTTTCTTCAAAAATTATTTTAATTTTAATGTTTTTGTAAAAAGATGCTGGAAATTCAAAAAATTTACAAATAATTTTGATAAATCGAAATTAAAAAAAATAGAATCATAAATTGAGAGAGAACTAGATATTTTTAGAATTTATAAAGATATTTTGTTCTTAAAAAAAGCTATTTACATCTTACTTAGCCATGAATAATTAGCTGCTTTGTAGTTGATGGGGTGCAACTCTTATTTCCTAGATTTATAATAAAGCTAATTTTAAGAATTATCAAATAAATAAGGTAATTTTAAAAAAAAAGAATTTTATTTAGAAAAATTATTAAAATAGAAAACAAACTAAATTATTACGAGCAGCAGCTAGCCATATCTCTATCTGATGAACTTTAATGCTAATTTTCCTAAAAATTTTTAGAGAAATGTTAAAGCAGAAAATCAGATTTGCATTAAATTGATTAAAGGATTCTGTAATCCATTTAAAATGATTTTATTGGTTGAAGATTTTTGTTGTTGAAATTAAAAATAGTTCAATTAAATTATTTTAAAGATTTTTTAATTCAATGTGAAATATTTTGCTTTGTTAAGTAATTAACAAGAAATCTATCAATATTTGATATTATTTTAAATATTTCAGTTGTTTTATCTTTCTCTAAAATGACTTTTTACTAAATTGAGTATTAACAAAAATATATTTTAAAGGTAGATCATTTTTAAGCACTTTTTTAACCCAAAATATTATTTATATTAATTTATTATTAGAAAAAAAAATACCCAAAATAATTAATAAATTTAGTTTTTTTTATTTTCGAAAATCAATTTCATTTAATATTATGTGTTTCATTAAAATATTTGAATTAGTTTATCTTTCAAGAAAGTGATTTTGATAAATTTGGTATTTAATTAAAAATGAATATTTTCTTAAAGATATTTGATAAAGATACATCATAATATTCATAACACATATTATTATAAAAGTATCATTGTCTTTGTTATAAAGTATCATTAACTTCAAGTTCTAGACGAAAATCTTTAAGTAATTTGAAGTAATCTCTTTCTTGGACTTTAAGTTGGTTAAAATCTTCCATCTTTCTTTCTCTTTGATTTTTAATATTTGTAAGCAATTATAATGCTTTTGTACAATTTTCTTCAAGACCTTTGTAAGCTTCAGTTAAGTCTCCAATGAATTTAGTTCTACCACTTTTACTCTTCTTGTGAACTTGATAGTTTTCTTTGAAGGCTTTCATAATTTCTACGAATTAAACGAGTTAGGTCTTGATATCACAATAATTATTGTATCTGATATAATTATCTTTTTCTTTCTCACTTTCGGAACTGATACTCTCATACAATTCAAGTAATCTTAGTTGATACTATGCAATTTCTGATGCACTGGGGTAATTCTCTAGTTTTCTTTGTAGCACAGCGTTTTCTTAGTTAAACTTTGAAAGTTCTTCAGTTTTCTTATTTAACTTGTCCTTCTTTTTGATGTAATCTTCAGAGAATTCTTCACCTTAATCATTCTAATCTTCTAATAAAGTAGCTTCTTTCTTTGTTTTTTCTATTTCCTTCTCACTTTCTTAGATTTATGTTTTGATTTCTTTTCTCAATTTTGTTTTTTACTCTTTCAAAGCATTTCTCTTTTAAACATTTAACTCTGCCTCTGCAATCATTTCTTTACTTTTTATTTTAGCCTATTAGAGATAATTTAATTAAAATATTTGATTTAATATCTTACAAAAAAATAATTTCAAAAATTACTTGTTAAAGCTTTTTTTCAATCAGCTATCTTGTTTCTTTTAATTCTTCATCTAAATTAGTGTGCTATTTATAATAGATTTCTCTCTCTTCTTCTTCCTCTTATATTTTTTTGAGTTCTTCTTTTTCTTCTTACAACTTCTTTTGTAAATCTGCTATCTTTTGGCTCAATGCTACAACTTATTTTTCATGGAATTCCTTTTCTGTTTTGATGATATTTGCAAATTCTATTTCAGGACTTTCTTCTTCTTCTGCTGTCTTAGAAATAGCTTCTTTGATATCATCTTGCCCTTAAGCAATTAATTCCATCAGATTAGCTCCTACTACTGATTGTCTTCTCCCTCCTGTTCTTAAATCAGTAAAATTATTGTTACCTTCAACTTATAATTCAACCTCATTTTCAGGATCTAAACTAACTTATCCATTTGCATCAGCTCCTGCAGATCCGTTATTTGTAGATAATTAATTCATTGTATTTAATGCCTAAGTAATTTAATTCTATAGACTTCCTTCATTGCCAGGCTGATTTCCACCAATTTAAACTTGAGCAAATTAAGGTGCTGTCATTTAAGCTAACTTTCCTCTTTTGAAAGTAGCTTCTTGAGTTTTTTATGTTCTATCACTAATTTCAGCATTTTACTAGTTTAACTACATAAATTAAGGTTGAGAAGATTAATTTACAATCAGAGCATTAATTCTGTTTGTATCCACTTCAACCTTTTAGGATTTACTATCAGCTTTATCATAGAAAATTATATCATTAATTTTCTTATCTACTTCCTTCTTGCTCTTTCCAGGTTCAGAAGCATCACGAGTACTCTTAGATTTACCCTAAAATAATTAAATAATATTATAAATAAATTAATATTGATACATTAATTGTATTAACATTTTTATTTAAAGAAAGATTGCTTTTAATAAATAAATCATCTCATATATAAAAGATTACCTTGTTTTATTTTTGAATCTCGCTATCTAAATCTATTTTTCCTGATACTACACCACTTAATTTGTTGTATGTTTTGATAGCTGTAATATCTCCATATTCGATAAGAGTAGAGTAAATACGAATAGGATCATTTAACTAAAGGTTTTTAGCATTCACATTCTTTGTTTATCTTTTATCAACGGTTTAAATGATTTTAATTGTTTCGTTTATTGTATTTTCTTCCTTTTTTTATCTTTCAATGAAGCTAGGATAGGTCTATATATTTTTAATGATTAAAAATGATGAAATTATAATATATCTCAAGTAAAATAATTAGATTTATTCAAATTTAATCTGATGTTTTTAGAAAAATGAATCATTTTTTTACCTTTTTACCAAGGAAATTACTCATTGATGTGTTAAAATCCCATCTTTCTTCTCTTGTTTCGTAAACAAATTTAATTAACCAACTAAATACAGGATACATTTTATCAAAATCAAGACCCTTAATTTAGAAAGGGAGAAGTTCATATGGACATTTCATTTTTTACAAAGCATCACATATTTTTTCACTCAAAGCAATCTTTTGACCTAAATTCATTTCATCATCATATTCGATATCAATATCGAAGTTACTACAAGAAATGCACCAAGTTAAACTTCCTAAAATTTTATCAAATGTTTGAATACTTGGAATACGAATTCTAAAGTATCCAGCCTATAATAGACTGTCAAAAATTTCTTTCATCTTAGGATTTTCTTCAGCCTAAGAGTGAATTTGATATTTTTATGACTATTACTACTTTTAGCTTGACATTTTAGTTAATTTGCTAATAAAAATTGTGTTAAATATCACTAACTATTTATCTGAATGTATTTTATTTATCAAATAAATTGATTAATCTTTCAATTAAATCACCTTTTTATTTTCTGAGTTAGAAATTAGATTTCATTTTAACAATTTGCATGTAAATAAAAGAATTTTTGATTAAGCTTATCAGATTATCTTAAAATTTTTATATTTTAAGAAATATCTTTGATAATCTATCTTTTTATCAAAAAGATTGAATTAAATAAATGCAATGCAATTCTATATATTTTATGTTTGTCTGATTTATTAAAATATTTCTACTATAATAATAATAAAAAAAAATCATTTTATATTTTCAGATAATTTAATTGATTTAAGTTTAAAGTTAAAAAATTATGAAATAATCTGATCTATTACATCGATATATACTAAATGGAAATATATATCTCAATCTTTTTGTTTGATATAAATTATTAAATCCACCAAATCTAACAAAAAAAATAAAATTTAAAAGTTTATTTCTTTTAATTTCTAAATTATCCAAGAATATTAAATAATTTAAACTTTATTTATTTAGTTGAGTTAATAACTTTATATTTAATCTTAGTAAATAATTTTTTAATTGAAAATACCAATTTTATCTAAACTTGATTTCAAAAACATACTTCATATTTTTTTCATTTATTGCTATTTTTTAATTTTAAAAATACAAATATTATTCAATATGAACAAAAAAAATCAAAATTTTTAACAAAAAACAGAAAATAAAATTAGTTTTGATTTCTTAAATTCACACAAAACTTATCATAATTTAATCAATTTTTTGTTTAATCATTAAAAAATAAATTTTTTTTTATTTAATTAAAATTAATGAAAGTCTTTATCTTTTCATTTTGTAGATAATACAAACAACATGTAAAAAAATTTAATCAGAAAGTTTTTGAAAATCAAAGAAAATGTTGTTTTTTTGCAGATAATTTAAAAAATAATTCTAGTTTTTAATATAAAATGATATATGGAAGTATTTGCAAAATTATAATTAAGATTAATTTTTGATCACTCATAAAGAATTTCATCTGCAATGACTTAAATCTTTACAAAACTGTTAACTTTAATTTATTTTTAGCTGTTTTCTAATTATTTTGAATTGAGTATTTCAAAAAGCTTTTGAATTTATTTTATATCACAAGCAAATCCTTTTAATTTCAATTATTTTTCAACCTAATTTTATATTTTAACATTAATTAATATTCTTTACTTTTAAAAAAATACATCTCTAGTTGTTATTATTCCTTGATGAAGTGAGGATATTTTAGTAATTGTGTTGATTAAATCTCTTTCTGTAAACTGACTGTTTTATATACTTTATATGAACTAATATTTAAACATTTAATTCTCTATCTCTGCTGAAAAGTAATCTCTTAGAAGAATTTGACTTGTGTAAGATAGCTGTTTATAAAATTAAAGACCTTAATTAAATTCACCAAAATTAATTTATTACAAATTCATATTTTTATTCAGTGTATGAGTCAAATTTTTAGTATATATTATTTATTGATTCAGAATTAGATGGACATATAATATAAGTAAACTCGGAAAATGAAATTTAAAGTAAGTCCTACTCTAATCTAAATCTTCTAAATAAAAGCATTAATTCTATGTTATTTGGGACCAAACCAATATCATACATACCTTAAGTAAAATCATCTTATCCTAAAAAGCCTCTTTAATGTTTATCAAATAAAGAAAAAATAACAGTTGCATCTATATCAGGCTAAGACAATAGTTACACTTTTATTTACTCTAAATGAGACATTCTTTTAGAATATTCAACTAAAAACTTTAAGAAATTATTTAAATCTTTATTGATGATTTTAGAATAATCTATCTTTTTTTAGCAGGATCTATTTGAAGAATGACATCTTCTATCTAATTAAAATAAGTTAGAGACGATGCTTTAATTGAATTAAAATTAAAAAGATATTTACTTGCATAGGAAAAAGTATCATTTAAATGGATTTAATATGACATTGATATATTATTTATTTAGTCATTAGTTTATCTGCTTACAGAGAATATTCTTTTTCTTTATGTGTTTGTGGAATTTAAAGAGTCTACTCTTTTTTCTTGGTATTTAATTAATAGATTTTATTGAAAGTCTTTTTTCAAAGAACTACCAAGACTTTCTCCTTGTTGAGTAAGAGAACGTTAATTTCTATTTGTAGATCTATTTTCAGATATTATATCATAAATTGATTACTGATTAAGAAGAACATCTTCTGCTATTTCACTAGATATCTCTAATAAATTAGAAAAATCTCTCTATGTAATCACTCCATTTAGCCCAATATCAAACGTTTGGATAATAAACTGTATTTAATCCTTGTATAAAGTATAGCCAAACTCTTAAAATAATTAATAAAGGCCTTATGCATTTATATATCCCTTGGAATTATTATCCAAAAATTAAAAAATTTATTATAAATCTAATTTAAAGTCCATCAATATCATAGATAACTTTGTCAGTAACTTATGGTAAAATTGTATTTATCTAATATTTTAACGTTAAAAAAATAAAAAATTTAATTTTAAGAAATTTTAAAATATTTCATACAAATCTGCTTAAAAAAATTAATAATCATCAATATTATCCATACTTTTTTATTATTAAGAATAGCTTTTCTTCAAGTTTTATAGGTAGCTTTTTAATCACATTATATCCTGGTCTTTTCATGATATCCTACTTCAATAAAGAAGATGATTAGGGTAGTAAAGCCCTTTCAAATCTTTTAATAATATTGATAAAATCAATTAATAGTGATAGGAAAGGAGTTATAATTAAAATATTATTTCATTTAGATTCTTTATTTTACTCTTTTACTGTTAGCTACTCATCTCCATCTATATCATAGTGAGAGATATATTTTATAGAGGCGTTTCCATTACTATGATACCCGTTTGAAGCCAAAAAATCTTACAAATCACAAGCCTTGATAAATCCTTTTTATTATTAATCTATTCTCATAAAAGCAACAGCTATCGAGAAGTTTTTTTGTTAAAAGGCTTCGAATTTCAATACTTCAATTTATTCTTCTTCATCAGCTATAAAAATAAGCACATCTAATATGCGGTGAATAATACTCATAATATTTATGATAAGTTATAATTAATAAAAGCTTTTTTTGAGGTGATTAATAAATCAAAATAATATCATAATTTTTAATAAAAATTTATGTAAAAATCCAATAACAAATTAAATGATTAAAATAATCTAAACAAAATTTTTATCTAAATACTAAATACAAATTTTTAAAATAATAATAT
>JH720307.1:674787-747742 GCA_000231825.2 Tetrahymena elliotti 4EA | reverse complement strand
AATTTATAATTCTTATATTTTACATAAGTAAACAAAAAATGAAAAAATAAGATTACTAGATATTTAAATTAGTCTAATGAATAGTTTATTTGCAGAAAAAATAAAAGAGTAATAAGAAAAATGAATATAACCAATGCAATCTTAAATTGTAAAATACTTTAAATTAGAAAAAGTAATATCTTCTTATTCTAATTTAATAAGAAAAAGTTATTATAAATAAAAGAAGTAAATAGGAAAGTAGATCTAAATAGAATTAAAAAAATAATATTATTTACTCAAATTTATTTACCAATAAGAAGAATTTATTTACTAAAAATAAATGTATTTTTGTAAATAAATAACGAATAAACCCAATTACATAAAAAATAATATCAATTTCATTAAATAGTATAAGGTAGCAAAAAATAAAAGATATTTAAATACAACTCTAATTTAGTTTTTAAAAGGTAAGAAATAGTTAAAACAATTTAATAATCTTATGAACTATCCATATTCTATATAAATCAAACTGGTAGAACAAAAGAATCAACATTTTTAAAATAAGCAAACAAAAAAATTATTGATCAAAAATACAAGATTTAAAAAGTAAAAAAAATATTTTATTCTACCTAAGAAAAATAGAGATAAAAAAAATAAATAAAAGCTAAGTTGACTTCTATTTTCTGTAAGAAATTGATAAAATATATATTTTCATCCAAAATTATTTTGATTTCACTTTTTGTTGGGGTTTAAATGCGTTTAGCTTTAATATTTGTTGAAAGATCAAATTTATTTTTTGTATGATTTTATTGAAAATTTGTTTTTATTTTTCACTGTTTTAAACTTAATAAACTTAATTATATAAATCAAATATAAAAAATATGGCTTATTTATTTTCTATCAATCAGCAAATAAATAGTTTGTAAAATGTTATCTTTTGTATTACATAATTATTATTAAATTTTGAGTGGGTTAAAAGAAGAAAAATTCATACTTAGGTCACCCACCAATTAATTTATTAATCAAGCAAACTCTTAATTATTTCTTTTTTAAAATATGGCAGTAAATATTCATCTTATATTTTGTAATATTTATTAGAACATTCTTTCAAAGTATTTTTTATTGATGAGGTTATTTTCATATGTTAGAAGATAAATTACTATTTTTGAATTTTTTGAATGGGAGATAAGTTTTCGAGGAGAATAATAATATACAAAATTACAAAATTCAGGGTGAAAATTTTCTACAAATGTGTTTAATAATATTATAATTTTCCTGGTATTCAAAAATGTAGTAACAAATGGTACTAAAAATATACCAAAAAGAAAAGAAAATCAATAGTTAAATAAAATCTAATCAACTCACGCAATATGTTTTTAATTTTTTTTTCAAATGAATTTACTATTTTTATGAATGAGATCATTGTAATTAAATAATTTACCTACTTGCAATTAAAAAAAATATTGATTTTCTTCAAATATTCAAAAAGGAATAATAGCTAATAATTAATACAAATTAAATAAAATAGCAAACAATATTTTAAAAAAGACTCAAGTGGCATTCATTTATTTATAATATAGAAGCCTTCTTAGAGAATTAATAAAAAATTGAAAGATCAATAAAAAATTTCTATCCATAGAACTTTAAACCAAGCTATTTTTTAACTCTCGAACGAATAACTTTACAATGACTGAGAGTAAAAATACAGTCTAAGAGTCAAAAGAAAGCATTAAATAGCTGCAAATTGACTGGGAGGACTTTAACTACCCTCCATATCTAAATTTATTTCATTATAATTTAAATGAAGTGAAAGATGATTAAGAAAGAAAACTTATAAAATACATTAGAGGATCATTTTACCTGTCTCTGTTTTCTTTGGCAGTTAATTTAGCTAACGCAGTAGCTTGCACTATTAGTGGAGATGACACAGGAAGAATTATTTTATACTCATTTTTCCATTTCACAATATTTTCACCTGTCTCTCTATACGTTTTCTATCATGGATATAAGTCTATTTTATCAGAAAAATCATAAATTCAAAATTATTTATGGGAGCAGCTCTTCTGTGCTATTTGCTATTTTATATTTTCAATTGTAAAAGGTGGAGCCTTTAATGGTTTTATTAAGGTTAGTCATCTTTTCAACATAAATATGAAGTTTTAGGCTGTTCTCTCTCTTGTAGAATCTTTAAGTTATCTTGTAAATTCATTGTATTCTTTGTTTATTATTTACCAAGTCAAGAAACTTCAAAATTAGCTAACAACCAATTAAGAAAAAATTCAATCTAATATTGAACTTTAAGTCTGAACTAATAACGTCTGTGCCATCTTAGATTAAATATGAAAATTATTTTCTCATCAAAAGTTTATAAAAATAATCTATATTAATTTAAGAATTAGTTAGCAATTTAAACACACAATAAAATATTTACTAACACTTCTTCTTTCAATTAATTAGTAAAATAGCTTTAGCTTAATTTACTTATTTAAAATATTTCCTAGCATGACAATAAGTTCTTAAAAGCAGTAAATTATAAAAGTCACTTAAAAATAAAAATTCTTCATAAAAATAATTAAAATTAAGAACTAAAAAACTCAAATATAAAAGCTAAAGAATCATTCAATCAAAAATAAGAACACCTCAATTCATTCGGAGATATGAAGTTTGCCAAAATATTTGAGTTAATAAGGAGAAAAATTATTGATCTTTTATAAATAAGCTAAAGAATTTACTTAAAAACACCCTAAAATTAATAAAATACTACCTATTATCCTAAATAATAATAATATAATTCCAACCTTGAATTTGAAACTGTATATAAAGATACCATTAAAATAGAATATAAAAGCTAAATTTAAAATATTTTTTGACTCTTAATGTTATAATTTATATAATTTATGTTCCTCTTTTGCTATTCAAATAGCCTATAATTTATTTTAATCCAAACTAAATATTTTCTAATAATTGTGCAAATTTCTAATTTTTAAGCAAAAAGCTAACAAAAATTGAGGTATTTTACTAGCTTTCTGATGAAATTATAATTATTGTATTGTTTTTTTATTGATAAAATTAGCACTGGTGCACTGGTGCTTTATTAGCAGATTTTTTTATTTATAAAAAATATTAATTAAAAGTACAAAAATAGTCATTAAAGAGCTGCATTATAATCATAATTACATATCAGAAATTAATCAAATTTAGTCAGTTTAAATTATTAAGCAATAAATCTCAATATAGTAATCAAAATACAATTTACTATCATGAAGGATTCTAAATTATGCTTAGTCTGCTCATAGAATAAATATAAATATAAATGCCCTAAGTGCACTGTTTAATAGTAAAATCTATTTTAAAAAACTGCTGATTTATCCAAATATTATTTTTAAAGTTGTGGATTAGGTTGCTTTAAAACACATAAATGTGAAGATTATAAATAAGAAAAGCAATAGATTGAACCAATTAGTTAAGACATGGACCCAATACATAAATCAAACTATGTAGAAGATGAAGATCTAAGAGTTCCTAAGTCTAAATTAGAGCAATTAAGTAATATTTTTTTGTGGCCAAAGAAAATTGTTTAACAATCTAAAAAATAGAAAAAAGTTTAAAGTTAAAAAAAATTCTACAATCATGTAAACTGAGAGAAACACTTTTAAAAATTGATAACGCAAGAAGCAGGTTGTGGGAGTTAAATAATGAAATGAAAACTAACTAACATTTTATGGAATTTACATAATTAATACTAGGGGAAATGGATATGCTAAACAACAATAATGAATTTTTATGATAAAAATAATAAAGATTTTTGATTTAAAGAATAATTAAATTATAAAATAAAAAAGAAATATTTTAATAAATATTGTAAAATATCTGAAAAAATTGCATGTAAATAGAAAAATTGATATTTTATAAAAATAATTTCTAATTTCTTATATTTATATTTTTTTATATCTCAACAATAATTATATAAGAACAAATTTGAAATTAATAGTAAAAAAGATATTTTAATAAAAAGTAATACAACAAAAATATAAAAATTAAGGAATTAAATAAAGCAGATTTAATTCTTTTTTAAAATATTTTATTACATTTTATAATTTAATAGAATAAAAAAGAAACCTCTTTCATTTTTAAATAAATAGAAAAAAAAAATAGAGTGTTTGAAAAATTTTTAGAAAAGATAGATTTCATCAAAAAAAATCCCAGTTTAGATTTTATACACTAAACAACAACAATAGTTTAGTAACAAATTTAAATGATAAAAATTGTAAAATTAAATATTTGAATCAAAGAAAAATTATGAAATAAATAAAGAAATATTTTCACAAAGTATTTTTATTTTAGAAAAAGTTTTTTTTTTGATAGATTGATTGATAATTAAAATTATGTATGATTTTTTTTTAATTTAAAAATAAAAGAAGTAACTTATTTAAAGGAAAATAATAGTGATCAAATAGTATTTTTATTCTTGAAAATTAGAATATTGAAATATGAGTAGCTAATATTAAAAAAATATTTGTAAAGAGGCAGATTGATTTAGAGAAATATAAGTTACATATTAGATTTCATTTTGAAATCTTAATAATTTGATTAAAATAAATGTATAAATAAATATGAATTTTTAGTTATGTTTAAATCATTCTTATGCATAGGAACTTTCAAATTTTCAGAATAACCTTGAAATGTATTCTTCAAGTTTATCATTAGGTAATTTAGCATTTTAATAGATTTTTTTTATTGATGCTTTAACTGAATCTAAGTTGTTACCCTAAATTTTATTAAATAAATAATTGATGTAATTTTATTTAAAAAATTTTACTCTTTCTTTGAGAGACTTTACTAATTCTTTGAAGAGTAACTCAAAGAATAAAAGGATATCAAAGTCATCATCTTCATCGCCAGTTAATTACATTTCTATTTTTTCAAGACTAAATTGATCAGAGAAGCTATCTATGAGAGCTTCAATAATAATACAAAGACATTTATAAACATCAGGATAGTCGCAAGCTTCTTTTTGTGTAGTGCCAGAAATTTAATTTAAGGTATTTGTGACTTCATCTGAAGTAAAAAGCTTTTTTTTGATTAAACCGCTTAAGAAATTAGCTCTTTTCATGTTTTATTCTTTTTTTTCTGTGTAAGATAACATAATTAGATAAGTTAAGACAGATATCTTGTCTTAGGATAATAATTCTTCTACACTCTTTTAAGATGATTCCAATTATTCGAAGTCTAAATTCAAATAAATATCCTTAACTCTCGATTAGTAATCTATTTTTTATGGTTAAGGTTATGAAGGCATAGTTCCAAATAATTCTTTATAAGCTTAATCAGTATTTTTCTTTTAGGATTCCTATTCATCTTCATCAACATCATCTATGTTTTCATTCTTTTTACTTTAATCTATTATTTTTAAAAAAAAGTAATTTTTTATTTTGATGTGATCTTAAAAATTATATTACCTCTATTACTATAACCTCTTTGTGTCATTTGTTTCTTGGCTGCTACTGTAGTTATCATAGTTGAGTTTCCATATCTTGACTAATTATTGTATGATAAGTTTCCTTTATTCTACTAAGTAAAAAGTAAAACTTCCTCTGCTCTTTATTGCAAGTCCTTTTCGTGTTCTAGCTTAATTTCTTATTTTGTTTTTGGCTTTTCCTTTTAGTAAAGTCTTTCTTACCAACCATTATTTTTTCTTTCAACTAAATTCTAAATGAGAGCTTTAATGATAGGAGAAACATTTCCATTTTTTTTGTAATTATCTAAACTATTTTAAAATGATCAAAAATTAGTACTAAATTAAAATTAATTAATTAAATTACATAGACATCATATCACTAAAACTAATGTATTCAAATTCACTAAAATATTTTGAGCTCACAGTCTTATTTTCAAGAATATATTTGTTGATTTCATCAATTACACTTTAATCTGTTTTTTTCTCTTTCTTAGAACCAATACTATTATCCAAAATAGGTCCAGCTTTATTTTAATTTTTGAATTAGAGTTACGAATTGAAAAAATAGTAAACAAAAATAGAATACTGATTTCGTAAAGTTCTATGATTCCTTGAACAAAATCATCATGATGAATATATGTTTCATCAGTTTCTTTAAGGTTTAATTCATCCTTATGCTTGAAGTGCTTAGTGAAGAACTCAGAAACAACAATCTTAATAACTTACTAGTTAATAACTTTAAGGATAAAAAGCTCACCAATAAACTTAACCACTATTATTAATAATAATGAAATATAAAAAAAAAATACCAAACTTTATCTTTATTTTTATTACACAAAATAATTCTTTTCTTTCTCTAAGAATGGAAATCCTTTCTTTCTTCTTCAGTCATGTCAATAAGTAACTCTTTTTTAAAAAAAAATTAAATTTTAGAATAAAATCTGACTGGAAATATGGGTAAAACTAATGTTATAATATTTAAAAAGATAGTAAACTTTTGTTTTTTCAAAGATATGCCTAATAGTTAATAAAATAACTAAAAATTAAACAAATTTACTCTTAGATTAAAGAACTGAATGTGCATTTTCGAATTTTTGTTAAATTTAGTTTAAAAAATTTGATTTGAAAACATTTTGTAAAGTTTAAGTTTTATCTGAAGAGTCACCGCCTTTTTTGAGTTCTTCATTTAAGTATTTGCATAGTTAACCATACAATGCTGTATATTTCATTTCTGTAATAGCTTTTTCCATAATCTTTGCAATAACTTCTTTACAAATAGTGCTTGTTGCATTTAAACACGAAGTGTTGTCAGAAGCGTACTTAAAGAATTCAACTTTAACTTTATCAAAGTTATCATAAGTTAAAATGTTAGTCAATCTCTTGATATCTTTTAATTTTTGCTATTCTTCATTAACTTAATTTTGTTATTTCAGCCATCCACGTTCAGCTGACTACTTAAGAGCAAGCTATTCAAAAAAAAAAAATTTATGAAATACTCTTGTAAAAATGTGGAAATAATGATGAATATTTAATTTACCTCATCTTGATCCAATTCTTTACGTTAGATAATACTATAATTATTGTCATTATTTTTAGTACTAGGGTATGTTTGGTTTCCTCTTATGGGCTAATTAGGTAATTAAACTGGTCTAACAGTGGTAGGTTATTGTTTTTCAGGTTTGCTATTTTCTGCAGAGATTTTTCTTTCTTCAAATTTGTCAACATCCTTTCTTAATTCATCATCTATCTCATCTTCATAAATAATCTCAATAGTTTGTTTATATATAGCCTTAAAAAATATATAAATAATAGATTTTAATAATGAATAGGGAGGGAGGGAATAAATGTAAAAAATTTTAAAGAGAAAAAAAACAAAGAAATACTTCTAAATATTTTGATAGTCTTTCAAAAGTAGGTCTCTTTCTTTCTTCAAGCAACTTTGCTAATCTTTCTCTTTCCTACTCTTCTTACTTTTTCCTTTCTTCTTCTAAACGTTTTTCTTCTTCTTATCTTTTTTCTTCTTCCAAACGTTTCTCTTCTTCAAGCTTTTTTTGGAGTTCTCTCCTTTCTTCTTCTAATTTTTTTTATTTTTCTTCTTATTCTTATCTCTGTCTTTCCTCTTCCTCCTACTTTTTTATTCTATTGGCATTTTCTTATTCTATTTACTATTACTTCAATTGTTCATCTTCTGTTTAATTGTTTTAATTATGGAAACTTTCTTACATTGTCACATTTCCACCAACTTGCTATTAATTTTGTTACATACTATATACATTATATTACTTAGAAAAGTCCTTTTAGAAGAAGACTTAGTGTTAATTTATGCCTTAAAGAAGGCAAGAATTTGGAGTTATTTATGTATTTTTTTAAGGATTTTATTAATTAGTTTGCATAATATCATCTTTTAGTTCTTTTAGTTTCTCAAAGATAGGAATATTTTGATCCATTTTATGAATTGAAGGAGTATTTTAAGGAGTTGCGGCATTATTAGATGTAGTTACCAATGTGATATTACTTTTTTACATATTTTTATATGATTTGTATTGCTACTAGAATTGTTATTATACATATATCTATGGTTGCATCTATTATTATTACTACTATTATTGAAATGGCTAAAAATTATTAGCATAAGAAATATTGTGCTAATTTTAATATTGGTATCCATGTGGTAAGCCCTAGTGTTATATCTAGCCATTATACTAGATTTATTGGGGATTATAGTTACTGTAATTACTAATATTCATTGGATTTAAATTATTTGGTGGAACCTAACTATTATAATTCATATTATTACTTGGAGAACTATAATTATCAATTCCATTTTATTGAAGGTTTGAAATTATAGTCACATTATTATTATTATTTTGGATAAGTTTTAGTGCTTTTTTTGGCTTCACTATAGGAGCACTGCTAGTTACCTAAACTGGTGGCTGCTATTAATCTTTTTAAGGTTAAGTTGAAATTATTTAGTTTTTTGTGCTCATCTTTTAATCTTTTACAATTCAAAATGTTTGTTTAATTTATTTTTTGATTTTTAAATGATTATTTAAAAGGTAGACGAATTTGCATTATATATATTATTTGATTTTATACAATATTTTCCTAATTAATTAAGAGAAAAAATCTTTATTCTTCTATCACAATTTTTAAACTTTATTCAGTATTCTAAATAAACAAAAACCAACATATTTTATTTTTAATTAAAAACTTAAATATTGATGCAGAAAAAATATTCTTATTTAATTATTTATTTATTTACAACAAATCAGGAATTACTTAAATATTCATCAATCTATTCTCTTAGTATTTCTTTAAGTAAGCAAGCCATTTTTTTTAAAAAAATGTCAATCTTGAATAAAATATTTTATTAATTTTCAAAACAAAAACACAAATTTAATAATTCAATTTTAACGAAATTATGTGTTGCTTTCTATTTTTATAAAATTTTAATTTATATAAAGCCCCCATGATTAAATTTAGTAGATTATTAGATAAAAATGGAAAAAAGTTTAGTTTCTAATTGTATTCATTTGTTTGCTTTTTTTATTATTTTATTCTCTTTCAAATCTCTTATTTGCTATTACATAGCATCATAATCAATATTATCATCAATTTCGATATTGAAGAAATTCAAACTTTATACATTATTCTATTATTAAGAGCAACAGTTTATATTATTTTAAAAGCTACTTTATTGATTTAAATTTTTATTAAAAAAAAATCTATTGATTTAAAAGCCAGATGATTACTATTAATTTTGCATGATATCATGAGCTAGTTCTTTTAGTTTCTCAAAGAAAGACTCTAGTTGCATCTTTTTATATATCTTTTAATATGGGGGAATATGATCATAATTTAATTCAGGGATATCTTGTTAATTTTAAGACGGATATCCAAATGGATTGTCCACATTTCCTTTAAGTCTTTGTTGTTTTGTTTGTTACAATAAAGGAGCACTACTAGTTATTTAAAGAGTTGGTTATTATGAATCTTTTTAAAATTCAGTAGAAATTTTATTATTTTCAGAGTCCATTTTTTATTAATCTAACAATGTAATATTTTTTTATCTTTTTCTGATTATTTTAATATTAAATAAATTTTGGATATATTTATTATTTAATTTTGATCTTTATAAAACTAATTTTCAAAGAGAAACATTTACTCTTCTTTTTTAGTAACAATTAATGATAAAATACTTTTATTTCATACATTTTTTTTGAACAAGTAATTACTAAGAATCTTTATCTATTTATTCTTTCTTAAAATTAATAAAATATTTTTATAATTAAATAAGGATCATTATCTTCTACGAATCAAAAATATTTTTGACTCATTTTTAGAATTCATAATTCTAAATCAACATGATTATTCTTTTTTCAATATACATTACTATCCTTTTAATTACTTGTAAAACTATTAGAATAATTAATAATATGATAGATACAATAGTTAATAGTTGCATCAACTATTGTTAGCGTTATTAGAATAAGCATATTTTGTTAAATCAACCAAGAATAAGGATTTTTAATGTGAGAGATAATTTTATTTTTTTGTTTTTAGTAAGTATCATAAAATTTTTAATACTTAATAATCGTTCTCCATAATTATATAACTTTCCCTTTCCTAATAAAATAACATAAAATACATAACTTACTCACTTTATTATTTTAAAAGAAAAATAAATAATTATATTAAAAATGTTTAAACAAATTTTAGTTTGCTGCACTTTTGTCACAAAAAAAGTGAAAAAAAGTTTTTAAAACACATTTCACTATTTTAAAATAATAAAGTAAGTAAAAAAAATAGGAGATTCATATTTTAATATTTGATTCAATAATCTTTTTTGAAATGAAAATTTGTTTATTTAGAATCATTAAAGTTTAAATAAAACCTATTTCATTAGACATTCAATAAAAAAATTTAACATGAATTCTTTTTAAATTAAAATTAAATAATAAATTTTGAATGAATATTAAAACAGTGTTGATACAGTTAACATATAGGGTCAGGCATAAACGAATGGAATAAATATAAAAACTAATTTTAATGTGTTTTTTTTTTGAGTATTCATTTCTTTTGTTATGATTCAAAAACTTCTCTAAATATGGGATCCTAGGATATTGGGTATTTTTAAATTATTTGATCTAACCTTCTTTCAAATGGAGGACCCAAGAAATATTTATCTATAGTACTAGATATTACTGATGGAAAGAATAAGTATTTAGCTAAGAATCCAATGAAAGTAAATTTATAAGTAATACCCCAAGGTATATTGGAGTATTTAAGATATTTGGTCATATAGTAGGAAATAAGAGAAATTGAAAGCCAAGTGGTGAGATATCCTGTATTCCTTGATTTTAATAATCTATCAGAAGTATCTACATCACTTACTTCAAATTTCATACTTGTTTTTGGATGATGCGAGAAATAGTAGAAAGATGAATACTTATCGTTTAAGAAGTTTTCAAATTTCAATTCTTTTGGGAATAAAATTTTAGTTTCACTAAAGAATTTGCTTTGCTAGCTGTTGGGTAAATTAGTTGGTTATGCTGGAATAACTCCATTCTACTATTATGAAAAACCTTATATTTATTTTTATTCTTCGAATTCTTTTATTTCATTCAGAAGAACTTATCCACTTTATTATCTCTAGCTTCTGAAATAATCATCCATATATTTATCTTTTTATGTATTTAACTCATCTTAGCCTCTGTATGATGAATTATAACTTTTTGCATTTAATCTTCTTTCAAACTCTTCGTCACTTATTTTACTATCTTGAGAGCTCATTGTAAAATTACTATAAAATAGATTTTATGCTACTGCTACTGATATATATATTTAATCTTAATATAAATTTTTATTCAGAATCAATTTGATAGATTAATTAATTATTTGATTAGGTGCTTCTATTTTCTAAAAGAGTTTTCTTGATTATTCTTACTTCAATAAATAGGCTTTCCATTTAACACAACAAGATACATATCTTTCTTTTTCTACTTTTAAATCAGTTCACAGGAATTATAGTAATCAGTAATCCTCAATTCAATTATAAGTTTATTATTTATTTCATAAATCCCTTTTAAATTATATTAATCCAAATATTTAATATTAAATCCTTATAATCACGCTAAATTAAAAATATTTTTTTTAGTTTTTTAAAATTTTAATTAAAATATTTCAGCATAAATAAATAGCTTGAATTTTTTTGAAATAAGGGGAAAAAAAAACTTAAACTTTAATAATTAGAATAAAGTTACAAATTATAATAACCTTTACTTCTTCATCATCATCAAAAAATAAACCAATTATTCATGTAAACAAGCATTTTAATTTATAAGAAAAGAATGGTGTTTAGAAAAGATTTAAAATAGAAGTAAATATTATACACTCAATCAATCAATGAATTAAATTGTTAATAAACTAATTAATTAAGATATACATTAATTTGTTAATTATTTCCAGCTTCATATAAAAAACTAATTAATTAATAAATTTTCAAAGCAACAATTTTGGATTTACCAAACAAACAGTTTAATAGATAAATTATTAGGTAAATGTCTCAAGACATATTCAAATAAAAGCTGCGTCCTCTTTCGCATAATGTTTATTCTCACAATTCAGAAACAAGGTAAACAAGACAAAAATTATTTTATTTTTACGTTAACTAATAAAACATATTTTATTTATTATTAAATCTAAATTATTTTAAAATTAATTTTTTTTTAGATCTTCAACTGCTAATCCTTAGAAGAATAAATAGGGGACAATATATAAAGGAAACTTTTTATCAAAAGCACTTTCTCCTTTGAATTAAGAAGCATAGTTATTATAATAAATATTTCAATAAAGATCAAGACCAATTACAACTGGAGGAGTCCAATATCCTTAAACAACAACTGGTGCTACAAATCAATTTATAGTTAAAAATTAAGTAAAACAAGAAAGTATAAATACAAAATGTCAAGGATTTATTTTAACTAAATAGCTCAAACCAAAAACAGCTACTTACAGTGTTACATAAAAAGCTAGCCAACATACTTAGTTGGGAAGACCAACTACTACAACATCTACTAAATATCAAGAAAAAAACTTTTTAGATTTTAATTTAGTTGAATCAGAAGTATATCCTGGAATATATTATGCAAAAAGTATAATTTTTAATGAAAATTGAGTGTTATTTAAACAATAATTATTCATTTTATGATAAAAATAGCATCTTTGAGAAGTCTACTTAAAGAAAGTAACCATTTTGAATGAGTTTATTAAATTTATTCTAAATTATTAAGTGTTATGTGACAATATATTTTTAAAAAACTAGTTAAGTTCCCTAAGTAAATAAAAGCTCTTCCACCTGATGATTATCGTTTGAATCTAATTTATCAAATCATTTAAAAGCTATTTCATGAATTGAATTTCTTTCTGTTTAACATATTGATATGCTAACATGAGATTACTTAGAATTATTTAATTTTCTTTTCAGGTAAATAGATACATTTTCTTTTTATACTGTTATAAATATTAAGGAGTAATTTAATTTATTTTTTAAAGACTCTGAAAGTGTCCCTTTCAGTAAATGCTGTAACTCTCCTGTTTATGTAGAGCTTTATGAGAGTGGAACTGGAAGGATAATGTGTAATGATCAGATGTGCTAAATGTAGTTATTAACTGAGTTTATAATTAACTTTGAAGAAGGGTAAAACTTATGGAAAGAAAACTTAGTTTTTAATACGAACCCAAATTAAGACAACGAAGTTAGAAGATAAGTTTCGAAGCTGATAACAACTGGATTTTTTAAACATAAATCAATTGTAAAAGAAGTAAAAAAGCTTTAAAAATCTACTCAGTATAAATAAAAGAATACTAATGATTTTTATCCTCTTCATACAAATAGCCAAGATAATTTCTAACAAACTCAAAATTAATTTTATTCAAATCCTTTTTTGACAGCTTAGGAAGAAGGATATTAAGTTTATTATGGTCAAAAATAACCTGGTTTTAATTAATATAATGCTCCTCCTGAATTTTAAGATTTTTAATTTTAAAACAGTGAGAATTTGTAAGAGGGAACATAAAGTAAACATAAATTTAATTTAAAAAGTAATATGCCATTACAAAATAGTGATAAAGATGAATAGATATTACCTTTTACTAAGTTAAGAATAAATTAGGGGGAATTAATTGTGATGAATTAGAAAATAACTAATGGATTAGTTTAAAATAGTTAAATTTTTAATAAAGAATTTAAAAGTAACAATAAATTTGCTGTTAGTCAGACTTAAAATAAATGGAGACCACAATCTTATTCAAATGCAGAAACTGAATTACAACTAAAATTACCTAATAATGCCCCAAGTATTCGCTTAAAAAGTGGATTCAACAAAGAAAAAAGACATAAAAGTACAAACAAAAAATAATTTTTAGAAAATATTGATAAAAATTAACAAACTAAATAGAATGAAGAGGAAAAAACCTTACTTGATATTAAAAACATGATAAATGATATTCTTTCTTGATTAAATTTTTAATTAATTTTATAAAAATAAAAAATAAATGCCATTTTATTGTAATTAGATCTTTTAGTTAAACTAAAAACTTAATAAGATAATATGAATAGCAGTCATTTTAAAAATCATGCTTACTCCCTTATAAAATTTCTATAAAAAATAATTAATATAAAATTATTTATTTTTAAATTATTTGTGTGTGTTAAATTAATAAATTCAATAAAAATATATCAAACTAAATTATCTTCTTCACCCTGATAGTATTTAATTATTTTGAAATAGCTTAAAATTAAAACCAGAAATTAAAATAATTAATTTACAAATTTAATAATTTTAAATTAAAATCTTATTTCTAATTCATTTTTTAACATTTTAGAATGAACGAAAATTAATTTTAAGATTAAGCTAAGCTAAAACTTTTCATCTCTTTTTAATATTTATATCCGCTATTTTTAGAATGACTATCTAAAAGTAGAAAATAAAGAATATTAAAATAATATTTTGTTGTTAAATAGCAAACATATGAATTGATTTAAAAATTAATTTTAGTTTTGATACTTTTAATACAAAAGTTTTTACAAAATAATAAATATAAAATCACTTTTTTTATTTGTTTAAATTCAACTTTATTATAATCTAGTTATTAAAATTTAGGCTTTTTCTGCTTTAATATTTTATTTGTTTATGATAAGACTTTCATCTCAGACTTACTTAAAAAAGTCTTCTTCTGAAAATATGTAAAGCAAGTTAATATCATAAGCACTTATGTAAGATGAAATTTAATCATATTTTTCTTTTTCATTGAAACAAACAATCCTTTTTAATTTTA
Organism: Tetrahymena elliotti 4EA; assembly: GCA_000231825.2. NCBI lineage: Eukaryota > Ciliophora > Oligohymenophorea > Hymenostomatida > Tetrahymenidae > Tetrahymena > Tetrahymena elliotti. The sequence continues at coordinate 732,966 of JH720307.1, read as the reverse complement.
TTTTTGTAAGTAAATCTCTATCAGAAGTGTAGACTTCCAAAATGAGCTTTTTAAGTTTCTTTAAAAACAATATTTACTAGTTATATTCTTCCACATTTTTGGCTTGTGGCATTTTTATTTCTTTTATTTCAAATTATTTAGTGATTTCTTTAGTAAGTTTATCCACCTTATTAGCTAAATAGTCTATTTCTTAGCGAGCTTAAATAACTATAGGAGCGAATTCTTCGTATTTTTTAGCAATATCGTCAGGATTAAAATTAAATGGAATCTAAATAAGTTAATAATTAGTTTTATTCATAAATATCATAAAAATAATTAAATTCTAATAAATCTCAAAATTAAATTAACTAAAATCTATTCAAATTTTAAATTTTAATTAATTGAGATTATAATATTCTCTTCTTTTATTATTTTAAAAAATTTTACTGAAAAGAACCCTGGCATATCAGTACCACTGTACTTTCTAGTTACATAAAGACATATTTAGGGTGATTGACTTTCCATGTGATGGAAGACTTCTTTTATTTTTTAGAATCTCTTTGTTTACATTGAAATTTCATCTTGTATCAAAGTGGACATAACTTCGATTTAATAAATAGAAACATTTTTTTAAAAATAATTATTAAACTAAATCAATACATTAATCTATTTCAGGTTTAGCAAGAGTTTCATCAATAAATATTAGTCTTGGATCAATTAGTTCAGTAAAAAGTTATTCAGTGTTTATCAAATATCCTGTATCGTCTGCTAAGATCTTTGCCCATAGAAGAGGTTTTTAAGAAGGTGTATCCATATCATACATTTCTTCTCTAATTCTTTCTACTGTTTTCCTATAAATAAAAGTAGGTTGTAATAATTTAAGATATAGGCATTCATTTTTTACAAGTAGTTTAATTCATTTATGTGTTAAAAGATGAGGTTTCCTAATTTTCCTTGTTAAAGTTTTTTCTCCATAGATTCTATGAAAGTCTAAATTTAATATTCAAAAGAGATAGGTAGAATCATTAATTAATAAAGATAATCCTATAAATAATAAGTAGTGGTTAAAATTTATTACTTCATGTTTCTTCATAGGGCTCATTGTTTATTAATATCTCTAAAATACAGTTTCTTCGTCTTCTCCTTCATCTACAAAATTTTAAGCATCTGTAGCATCTTTTTTATTTTTCAATTATTCTGCCAAGAAAGGGTTGGTTTTAATTCTCACTTCTTTGATTTCATTTAGCAATATTGCAATAGTCCTAATTAAATTATTTAAAATGCGTTGATGCTTTATGCTGTTCTTTAATTATTTACTAATCCATGTGCAATTAGAGTGTTTCTTAAGTTACATTAGGATTGAGATCATTTAACCTAACTATTATTATTTTATAATAATTCATTGTTTTTTCTAGAATATAATCATTATTACCTTCGATTTGAATAAACTTTTTAGATTTCTTGTTCACTTTATCTGGGATGTAAAATACTAATTTTTGTTATGAAGCTCCCTAGTTTTATGAAAGAGAATCAAGATATTAATTAAGCATTCTCAATGATCTGCCATTTTCTTCTTTAATTTTTTCCTTTTGTATAGTAGCATATTGTTTAATGATAGTTCTATAAGAATAACTTAAAAAATAAGCCATTTTCAATAAAATAAATATACGGGAGCATTTCCTAAAACATCTGGATGGACATTTTTATAAAATTCACCTAATCTCGAACGAGACTTAAAACTAGACTATAAAGAAAACTACTAGGCTATTTTCTAATATAAACCTTATTGTTATCTATTGAATGATAATATTTAATTTGCGAACTTAAGAGCAAACATTATTCTTAATATCTTTTTTTTAAATTAAATTAAAATTGTAAAATTTACTGCTAAAAATATTTAGGATTGCTTGTAATATAAATTTTAATAATCATCAATCCAATCAATAGATTTTTGATATGTTAGATGGTTGGTTTATTATAAATATTTGCACTGATTAAAATTAATTAAATAAAATCATAAAAACAAGTCGAATTAAAAAAATAGAAATGAATAAGGTAATTTCAGGATTTATTTTGGGAGGAAATAGAGGATCTTTATGTATTTTTGATAGTAAAAAAAGTATCTGATTGTTAATTTTATGAGCTTTGAAATGAAGTCCTTTAACATGATCATAAAATATCTCTTCTTCCTTAAATAAAGGTAAATCCAACATTATCAATTAATGAATAAAACAAATATTTAACATTTAGTAATATTTAAACAAGGAGGAGCTCAAATCTAAAAAGTTTTTGAAATTATTTTTGAAAAATTAAACAAGTACAAAGACAATAAAACAAAGATCACTTACAGCTCAATGAACAAGCTGGCAAAACTTAACTTTATAAATTTAATTTTTATATTTTATTATTATTTTAAATGAATAATTGTCTTTAGTTTTCTATTATTGATATTATTGAGAACATTCAGCATTTTTGATCAAACAAATCTGGTTTTGATAATATTAAATATTTAATCTATTTCTTGCTTAGATTGAGATTTCATTGTCACAGAGAGATTACCTAATGCTGTATAGGAACCATACAAAAGCATGATATTTTATGAGCTGATATTTTTACCTGCACAAATTAATTCATTGTTGTCCACTTCAACTACTCCAATACCAATATTAGTTAACATATTTCTGAATTCATATTCAGTTTTAACTTTATTGCTCTTAATATTTTAATTTTCTTCATATCTAAATTGCTCCCAGTAGCCTTCGTATTATTCTACATTGATATTTATAGGGGTAAAGGCAGGGCCATTAGTTACCCTTTATGGAGGGTAAGATGGTTAATCATCATCTTCAAGCAAGTTAATTGCTTAGTTGTTAACTTATGAAGTTTAAGGGTAAGGATTAGTATTTTAGTATTGAGTAGGCTTTGAAGTTATAGATGTAGATGCTGTACTAGTTGTAGAAGCACCAGTAGTAGTAATTCCACCAAAAAACATTTCTGCCATTTTAGTTTGTTACTTCTTTTTGGTGTCTTCAGGTTCAACTTTCTTAGGAGGAGCAGTAGGATTGGTTGGCTTCTCATTACCCTTATTTTTCCAAATGTCAGTACCTGGAATATAAGGTTCATTATTTTGAGGGTATTCTTTAGAAGAAATAGATTTTTGTGCTTTTTCAGATTCCTTTTAAACAGTAGACTTCACAGGTAATTCAGGTTCAACAAATCCTTCTTAGCCCCAAGGATTAGCTTTAGTGTTAGAGATCTTTAAGACTTCATCCTAATCTGGCTTTGCAGTGTGTCTTATATCTACAGGAGCAAAGTTAAGAGCTTCTATAATATGAGAGATAAATAAAAAGTAAAGTAAAAGAATTTGAATGTATGAATTTAATTACTATCATTGCTAATAACAGCTTGAATAATTTTATTAGAATCAAAACGAGGAGCACCATTTCTAACTGATTTTTCAATAAAGTCATTAAGGAAGTTAAGTTTGGTATCAACTTTAATAGCAGAAGATTATCTTAAAGCAGCATTGTACTTCGAAAAAATCTTGTATTCAGTTGATCTAGCAGCAACTTCTAAGCAACGTGATTCACCATAATAGTCTAAACAAGCTGCTACTTATTCTTGCATGTTAAAAGCTGAGCAAGAAGATAGCTTAGCTAAAGCATTCAAGAACCAACCTCTAGTGGAAGTATGTTCAAAATCATTAGTGATAGATTCGAGCAAACATTCAATTAACTTTTAAAGTTAAGTCTCATCATTACCATCTAATAAAAATATAACATTTTTCAATAAAACTAAAAAAAAATAAAAATTATTTTTTACAAGTTGCAGCACCAATTTCACCAAAGACCCAAGCAATCATTTGATAAGTAACATCTGAAAGATTAGGCTTCTTGATTGTCTCTAAATAAGTATCAATCAAATAGGTACCAAACTAAACTCCACTAGCTGAGAAGTTTTCATTCAAAGTTTTTAAGAAGGTATTCAAAATATCACTGCTAATATATTCACTACCATATTCAAAAACTAGATTCATTGTTTTTAAGAACCATTCATTGCTTGGAGAGTGTCTATCAGCCAAAGAGGTGATTTTATTTACTAAGTTTCTTCTGAAGAAAGGATCAGAGCTTGATTTTAAGAATACAATAAGTCTTCCAACAATAGCTTCTACATTCTTTATATTTGTCATCTTATACAAAAGTTCCATTGTTTCTTTCTTTAAAGTTTCATCGTTGCTTTCTAAACAGTCAATGATGATTAATTAATGTTCATGTACATAAGCAGCATTAACCTATTTATTTTTAAATAAATTATCAAACATTCAAAATAATATTTAAGCTTCTTTTCAAATATCTCAAAAAATATCCCAAATTAACATCTTATTTTATTTTATTGAAGCTTAATAAATAAAACAATAATACCTAAACGATAGAAATAAGAGCATTGATACCCAAGTATTTCAAATTGTTATTTTCAGCAGTTAAAAATCTTTAAACAGCAGAAGCAGCTTATTCAAGGAGACTTTGATAAGGATAGATAGTGGCGATGGTCTTAACACATTAGTAAGTAACTGCAAATCCGATTTTGCTTCCTGAATCGTCACTTCTACGAAGAGCTTATCCCAAAATTTCATAAATTTGCTCAGATACCTTTTGATCCTTTTTACCTAATATAGCTAGGATTTAAAGAATCTTAATTTGGATCCAAGGAGCAGGAATACGAGCATAATCGAATTCACGAGGTAATTTGTGCTCAATAACTTACTTTAAAATTAAAACAAAAGATCCTGCTGATTCTTTATATTTAGTGGGATCTTCTCTAACAGCTTCTAGGTAAAGATTAAGTGCAACTCCCATAACAGAAGGTTCAAAATCACAAAGAGCACGACGCATTTTATCATCATAGTCAGGAATAGAATCAGGAGAAATGTTGTGAATTCTTTGTAAAACCATAATGGCTTTCTTTCTGACTAAGTCAGTGTGGTGAATCAACAATTTAATAACCTAAGTTTATTTTTTATTGAAGGTAAGTTGAGAGAGAATTCAATAAATAATAAATAAATAAATAAATAAATAAACATATCAACAAAACAAGCTTTCCATTAATATTTTTTAAAATAAAGTTAACATTTGTAAAGCAAAAAGGTCATCTATCTATTTGCTATGCATAATTTGGCTTTAGTAAAAGCTATTTTCTCATTTAGTTAAAGTCAAGGTTTATTGATAGCTTTTAAAAAAGAACTTTAGTTTTTTTAAGAATTTCAATACAAGTGAAACCATTTAAAAACTTATTCTAACATTTAGTCTCTTAAATAGCTTAAATGTGTGTGAATAATTGAAAAAAATTATATTTCATTTTGTATTTTTGTTTACTGTTTGTTGAAAATTAATAATTTTTTTGAACAAATAATTGTTCTAAATTAGTTGCCTTATTTCTCTAAAATGTTATTTAATTTGATAAAATTTCATCTATTGATATGAAAATTACCTAATCTAAGACACCTTGTAAAATAGTCTTGTTCATTAACTTTCCTAATGCAGTCAAGGCTATTACTACTTCGTGAATATTTTTGGATTGAAGATCTTTTTATAAATTTGCAACAAGAAGAATGAGAAGGTCACTTGATTCATTTAAAAAGAGGCAACAAGTTAAATAACCAAGTCTTTTCATCTAGAGACTTTTTGATTGAGCCATTTAAACTGCACTAAAATGGGCAAAACTAGCATCATGTCCTAACATTTCAATGTAAATTGCTTTAATCAAATTTTCCTTCTATCTACGAGTTGAAAGAGATTAATCTTTAATTGAGACCTTCAATTTGGCTTGTTCGGCAAGGATGATTTTATCTTCTTCTTACTTGGAACGAGTCTCACCTATAGACTTGATCAAGTCATGCATTTCTTTAGTTAATTGTTATGACTAACTCATTTTGTATAATTTTTACTTGCTTTACTATGAAATAATTAATAATCAATTCTATCCTATTTTTAATAAATTTTTTATTATTATTGGAATTATATATATATCTTCACAATTTATCTTTTTGTTTATCAAGTCAATTTATTTTTATTTAATTTGCATTCATTTAGGTTTTATCGTACGCCTATCAGAACACTCAATTTTTAGTATTTGCTTGTTTGCCTACTAATAGGCTTCACTTCACAGTCATGATTTTGCTTGATAGAATCATTTGTTATCATATGAATTGATACTTTATTTCAAATAAAAGAATGATTACCAAAATTTATTCCTTCATAAATTATCTAATGCATTTTATTTTCCTCATTTTTAATTTTTACTAATAAAGGAATTATTATCATACACAATATCTTTGAACTCCCAAGTTTTACAATAAATTTCAAAAGATTTTTAGAATAAAATTGAATGAATTTTTTTCAACTCATCTATTTCTCATCAGAAAATTCTTTTATCCATTAAATTATTTCAAATCTTAAAAAATCTAGTTATATAAAATTTAATCTTTGAAAAATTTTATTTCAAAATATTTTCTTGACAAATTCAATAAAATAATTTATAATAAATTAAATTTATCAAGATTATTTCATCAAAAAAGTTTCTTTATTGAATGAATCATAAATAATATATTTAACTTAAAATAATATTCTCATATTAATAACAAATTTAATTTTTACACAATCAAATATTTCAAGTTGATTAATGTTATAAAAGATTAATACTTTTTTACACTTTCACCTCAATTATCAATAAATCTTTATATTAATTTTATTAAAAAGAGCTCTACAATGAAAAAAGTTATAAATTCCTCCATCAAGTTATTTAAATTGATAATATTTTAAATTAAGTTAATTAATATTTTTAGAATAAAAAAATCAAAATATTTAAAAAGAGGTATACCTTGAGAATATTTAAAAAATCTTCTTTTCAAAAAATTACTGTGAACCAATAGAATTCAACTTTTGAATTTAATTTAAGCTTTAAATGATTAAAAAAATTTTTAAAATAATTAGACATTTTGAGGAAAATTGTTTTTATTAGTATTATTTTAATTAAATAAAAATAGTATAAAATAATTATTACATTGTTATTTGAGTAAATTTATGGAAATTTTAGAGAAAGAATTAAATTTATTTTAAGCATTAAAAAATAAGTATTATTCTTAAAATTAACATTTTAGCATAAAAAAGATAAATATTAATTATAACAGCTAGTGCAATTTATGGTTGATAATGAATTTTTATATTTTTAAGATTAATTAATATCTAATAAAAATTATTAAACTTTAACATTATTAATTTAGTGATTTGATCTTTCATATTGTATATCCATAAATATAATGAGCATTTTTGAAGAGTAAAAAAATGAAAACCAAGGCGATTAGTAGCCTTAATTAGAATAACCTTAGCTTTCCTTTAAGGATAATTGTATTTTATTAGAAAATATCAAATCTTATATCCTCAAACATTTTTTTTAAAGTAGTTTCATTGAGGGAGATGAATGCAATTATAAATTAAAACTTTGAAAAAAACCTTTATCAAGATGAATTTTAGAAGAAAATTGATTATGAAGATAAAATATTAAGCTAAAATAAATTTAGTAGCCCAATTAAATAGATCAAAAGTGGAAATTCAAGTGAAAAAGTAAGTAATATCTTTAACATTTCATGATGTAGAAATACTATTAAATTTTTCTTTTTATAATAAGTAATCAGCATATTGGGAAACCTCATATGTTTAGATCAAAAATACGTATATGAATTCTAATGATTTAGAAGAGGAGGCTTAAAATCTCAAAATAAATTTGTTGGATAGTATTAAGAGAATGAGGGAATAATAGTAACTTAATTTTTTTAATTTATAAAATGTTTCTTAGCATTTATCAATATAATTTAAAATTTAGTGATTAAAAAGTTATTAATTTTGATGAAAATCCTAACCAATCATTTAGTTAAAGTCCTTAAAAAGAAAAAAAAGGAATTGTTTTTGAAAGCTTATAACAAGAAAATAATTTCTTAAAAGAGAGAATAAAAAAGTTAGAGTAAAGAAATACTTCGCTACAAATTTAATTATAAAATGCAGAGAAAATTTAGTAAAATCGATTTTATTGTTTGTTTTTCTTTGAATAAAATTTAAATTAACTTTAGAAATGAATATATTGACAAATTTCTTGCCTAAGAAAGAAAGGAGCTTAAAAAGATGATTACTTAATATAAACAGTAAATTTTTATTCATTAGATGCTATTTTATCAAATTTTATCAATTAGATTTTTAGATAAATTGTTGAGTGATAAGCAAAAGCTTACAGAAACAAATAGAAAACTTAAAAATGAGATTTATAATTTAAATGAAGAAAATTAAAAATTTTCTGAAATAAACAAAAAGCTATCTAATGAGATACATTACTTAATAGAGAGGGTACACAATTTTTTTTTAATTTAGTTAAACAATTTTTATATAGTACTCAAAAGCATTTGCAAAAGAAGAACAAGATGTTGATATTAACTATGACAGTGTAAATTACAATTAGCTGATTATATAAAAATGTTATTAATTTTTTTAAAAGGAGCATATCAAAATGATTAAAGATAATTCAGAAAATGTTGAATCTATTAAAATGCAGCAAAATTCGTTCAGGAAATCTTCAAACAGTGTGAATAGTGCAAATTAAGCTAAAGTAAATTTTAATTTTTTAAGAAAAAAAATTTTAAAATAAAATTTTATAGAAAAGTTTACTTGATAATTTGAATTAAATACTTAATTCAACTAATGTAAATAAAGTGGATAAATCAGTAAAATAGTTGTAAATTTAATAAATATAAGATCCAAATGATATAGGAGATAATTAAGAATTAAAAGAAGAATGATGGATCCTTCTTAAAAAATATCTTTTAAATATTGGAATTTAAAAAAATTACGAATTAAAATTGATTTAGTAAACATTTATTCTCTATTGTATTATAAATACAATATTTATTAGTATTTTTGTGTAAATTTAACAATTTATAAATAAATTATTATTTATTTTTGTTAATAAATTTTTTTTTATTTAGTTTGAAATAGTTTTGTATTTTCATAATTATTATTAAGAAATTCAATTTAAAAATTTAATAAGTTAATTTAAAAACCCTAATCCCAGACCTTATCCAAAACCTTACATTGGAGGAGTAGGAACTCCTCAAGCAAATAATTTGATTCAAAAGAAAAATGGAATAAATGTAAAAGAAAACAAATTTTACAATTAAACAATATTTTAATAATTAAAAATAAACTCAATTATAACTAAAGGAAATAAATAAATAATCTTTCTTTTCTAATAAGTTTTAAAATTAATGCTTTTGGCTAAAATATTAAGTCTATTATTTAGTTTAAAAGTAAATTATTATTTTCACAAAGTTTTTATGATTTAATTTAGATAATAAATAGTAAGTTCATTTTAAATATTTGGAAAAATGTATGTATGTAAGTAAGCTTGTAAATCAACAATAAAATGATCTTCTTTTTTCATATATTTTTAAAGTTAATGTCTTGTATAAAAACACTTTTGTTTTCTAACTCATTTAAGTTTTCAAGTCTTGAGGAGTTCTTTTCAAGAACTTTTTCTATATCTAACTGATTTAATTTTTTTATACTTTTTTTCATGCTTTTTTTGCTTCCACTTTGGTTTTTAACTAAGCTCATTTAATTAGGCTTTAGCGATTACTCTAAACTCTCAATATTACTTTAACCATCCTCTTCTACAGGAACCATTTCATATTTCTGTTTTCTATTACTATTAGGAAGCTCATTTGTTGGTATATTAAAATTTTCTTAAATTTATTCTTTTATGTTAAATCCTTCACTAACTGAATTTTACTGGCTATTATCAGCAGGTCTACTACTATCCTAAGATCCATATTTTAAAAAAACACTATTGTTGTTTAATTCATTTATGTTTTAATTAATTTTTTATTTTTCATGTGATCTTTTAGAATCTAAATTAACAAAATCTGCTATATCATGCTACTTAGGTCTATAAGGTTTTATTGGGTCTGTGTTTTTATTATTTACAGGAGATCTAAATTTATTAGATTACTTATATTTTGATGAACTACTTTAAATATTTTCTCTATCAACTGAATGTGACGACCTTATTTTATGATGATTTTATTTATATAATGTATCTTGTAAATCGACATTATTCCCAACAGCTTATGATATTTAATTAGGGGATTATTACATTTTTTGAGGTGTCTTAAACTGTTAATGATTACTAGCCAGCTCTCGACTGGAAATTTAATCAAAATTAAAACTTTTTTAAGTTTAATTAGGATCTTAATAACTCCTATTGGTTTATTATTATTATTCAACAATTAATTTTTATATATCTTTAAGCTAATTTTAAGTGTATTTAGTGTTCTCCTCACTTTAGTTTTTAACTTATTTAAGTACATTTTGGATATGTTGCTAGTTTTCTGTTAATTAATTCATCATGTCACTTATCATTTTTTGAAATTCGATGATATTTTAATTTTATTCAATATTGTATTATTACCCATATAAATTTGGAAATTAATTCTCAGATGGATTCATATACATAGGATTCACTTAGTATTAATTTTAATACTACATAGCTAAAGCTATTTTTTAACTTATCTCCATTTCTTTTGATTAGTTCCTATTTTATTCATTGTTAGTGGTATAGCTCCTCTGTGATCTTGTTAAGATACTTTTCTTCAAGGCTTTTGACTAAAAAATATGTAAATAAAATAAAAAAAACTTCAAATTTACTTCTTCATTCTGAGAAATAGTTGATTAAGCTGAAGACTATCTCTTAAAATTTTATTCTATTTCTATACTAGGTTAAAGTTCAATAACTTAATTAGTGTTTATCTAGACAGTATTCTTCTACAATTAATTTTAAATCATTTATTGTTTGTTGGATTTATCAACATTTAAATATTATTATTGCTATTTATACTTATCTGTTTCATCTTTATTTTGCTGCTATTCTATTTATTTTAAAAATTATTATTCATAAAATAATTCTTCTTCTATTTTCTTTTGTTTTTCAAGCTTTTTTTTAGCTTTCTATTCTTCTATTTACTAAAGCAAAAATTACTAATATTCCATAAATTTTTAAGATTTCACATCTTTCTCCTGCTGTTCTTAGTTTAAAATTACATTATTGTTAGCTATGATCATAGATTTCTTCTAAAATTATTATTATGCTTTATAAACATCTGCAGAATTAATTTACTAGTTAGCTTATAAATTGGCATTATTTTGGCTAGGCTTATTAATCTGGCTAGCAACTATAACCTAAGGTATTTATTACAGTTAGTTAGCTTGGATAAATTTATTTAATGAAGTAACTTGATTTTATTGATTATAATTTGCTGTATTCATCTAATCTACATCAATCTATTGTTCCTAGGGAATCTTTTTTAGCAAATTTGAAGAAAGGTTTTTAATCATTAAATTAATAAATTGTCAAAACAATATTACATATGGGTTGTTGATTACTGTTTATGTTATGGGTTAGTTCATTTATGGTTAGCTTTAAATATCATAACTAATAGAATATTGTTGAGATTTGTTTGGTGAGGTTTCTTTAATTTTTTATATGAACTGCTCTTATCTATTAACCTAATTCCTATTTAAATTTAATCAATTAAATTGTTTTATAAATATTTTACTTTGTGAAAGGACTATTCTTTAAATTATAATTCAGCAAACTTAATTCATGAAGCCTATTTTTTTCTTTTTCTTCTAACTGTCTTTTCTTCTTTTCTTCCATCTTTTTATTTTTAAAAACAAATTAATTCAATCTTAAAAGGAATTAATTTAATCACTTATAGCTTAAGAGCATTAGCTAGATCTTGCTTGTTATCAACCCCCATATTTTTTTAATCAGAACATATAAAATTTAGATTTTGCTTTTACAGGTGTTAAGTATTTCTTGAATTTTCACTTTAAGACTTTCTTTCTCTATCATTTATTCCATAATATTTTCCATTTTAATATTAATTATTATCATTTAATTAGTTATAATTGTTAAAATTTTGTGAAGGAGATTAATTGTAATTATGGTTTTGTTATAAATTTTATCCATAAAAATATTACATATTTTACATATTCATATTAGGTTAATAATATTAATTCCTATTTTGCTAGAATTAATTTTATTGATAAGTAGGTTGCTGCTAAAATTATTAGCTTTATTATTAACCTAATTCATTAATCTGATTTTAATTATCCTAAAATAAATAAGCATTTTACTGATTTTAGTAATCCGCAATCTAAACATTACCCTAATTGAATTGTCGATTTTGAAAATTATTTAGATTTTATTGTTAATGGTTTAGAGTTTAATTATTTTGATAATTCTGGTTTGTAGAATAGTTTATATTTTATTAATTTTATGGAAATCTATTAGGAGAATAGTTATTTTATTGTTAGATGTATGGTTAATTTAGGTTATTATTGTTATATCTTTAATTGTGAGATTCTGGCCTATACCCATAAGTTTAGTTCTTTTAATTGCTTGTAGGATTATCAATTGAATACCCATGAAGTTAATTTTGATTGTGTTTATTTATTTGAGGTAAATTTAATATATTGTATGCTCCCTTCTAAGCAATATTTGGTGTATTTCTGATATTCTATTGAAGATAAATAGAAGGAAGAAATCCTGCCTGAGGAGCTATCATTTGAATTAATAGTATTTAAAATGTTTCCTCAAGACTTTTTATATCTTTTGTAATACTGAATATAAATAAAAAAAATAATTTGCAAAAAGTTAATAAATAATTTAGTATTATATTAGTTATTAAATTAAATATAAAGAAGCAAAGTAACTTGATTGATACCACCAATATTTAAAGGAATGGTAAATATTCAAAAAACAAATTGCTATTAAATTTATTTTCATCAAACCAAACAAATAAGTTCTAATATTACTTTTTCATATTTATCAAACATAAAAAAAATCAATTTATAAAAAAAAAATCAGATTTTTAAAGATTAAAAATAAATCTTGTTTTAAACTTTTTCAAATATTTAAAAAGTAGAAATATTTCTATTTTAATCAATATAATTGATATGTATTTATTTTAAGTCAATTTTGATAAAAAATATTCTTCCAAAATGTATCATTAAAATGCATAAAAATATTTTGAACTTTTTCTGATCAAAATTTGTTTCTTTTTTTTTCAAGCTTTTGTTTCAAAAAATTATTTTGATTTTTTTATATATTTACATTCATTTAAAATTGAAAGAAGAGAAAAAATATTCGATTTATTTTTTTGATTGATTTACTAAAGATTTTTGTGAATTAATCTATAAAAATTTAAATGTTGAATAAGTTAATAGTATTAATTACTCATAATAAATTAAAAAAATTAAATTAAAAGCAAAAGTGATTTAAATATTTTTGAAATTTGAGAATAAAACAATTAACTACTCATGTAAATATTATTTATTTTAGCATTTAAATTTAGATTTGTTAAAAAAATAATTTAAATTATAATTTTTAAAAAAAGACTATTTGAGAGTTTAAATTTAAGTTTTACTTGAAAGAAAATACACTAAATAATTTTTGATTTATTAATTTGTTGATTGATCACAAATAAAACATTATTAAGATTATTATTAGTTAATCAAAGCAAAAAATATATTACATTAAAGAATTAATTCTTAACAAGATTTTTGTTAAAAATGAGCCTTTCATAGAAATAAGAAAAAATGTTAAAATATGTTAGTTCTAAAAATTTATTATTCATTTTTTCTTTTTTTAGGATTTAGCAAGTTTAGCAATATCTTTGGCACTTTTCTTCTTTTTTTTATCGTTATCAGAATCAGAATGATCAGAATTTTCTGACTTCTCTTTATCTGAATTATTGTTATTAAAATTATTGTTATAATCATTATCTGAGTCATTCTTAGTCTACTTTTTAGATTATTCTTTAGTTTTTTTGCTTGTAACAGGTTCTTGATAGCTATTTTCACTTAAATCATCCATTTCAATGCCTTTTTCTTCATCTTAATCAAGTTTCTTATTCTTTTTTATTCCTGCAAACTATTTTATTAAATTTTATAATGAGTTAATTTATGTTTTTGTAAAATTTTATTGGTTTAAATTAAATAAAGAATAAAATCCTTACCAAATTAGAAAACTTCTTGTTGTCCTATTTTTCAACTACATGATCATCACCATATTACTAATCTTCATTTGATGAGTTAGAATTTTATTTTTTTATTGATTTAACTTTTGATTTTCTTTTAGATGAAGTTTTATTGATTGCTCCAAATAATTCTAAATCCTTTGATTTTGATCTTGATCTTTTTGACTTACGTCCTTTTTCTTAATCACTATTATCAGAGTCATTATCTTCATCATCTTCAGAATCTTCAGAATCATCACTAACTTCTTCACCTTTTTCTCGTCTTTTTAATCTATCAGCTCTTCTCATAAATTTTTCTTATCTCTGCTTTTCTTTTTCTACATTTTTTTGCATACGGATAAGCTTTTCTTTTGTTTTTTTCTCTTTAACTGTTAAATCTTCATCATTTTTATCTAACAAAGATTTATTCATATCAATAAAATCAGGGTCAGCAAGATAAAGTTAAAGATCATTTTCTTCTTCTTATTGTCTACGAGAGAAGTACATACTGTACTAAAATTTAATACCTATAGCTCCAATAAGCAAAATGAGAGCAAAGTACAAGTAAAATAAGTTAGGTACGGAAGAAATTTGACCATATTTTAATTCTTGAGCAATTTAAAGTTCATTAGGGAAGTCGCCTAAAATCCAACCAAAAGGACGGATAAGACAATATGAGCCTATAAAACCAGTACAAACCATAACACAATGTCTATAGAAAAAGAAACTCATAAGTCCCATAATTATAGCTAAAACACCAATAGTGATCCAAAGAACTACAAACTAATTATCTACTTGTATTTTATAAAGGAAAGCATTGTTAAAAAGAAGAGCTAATACAATACCAAGCCACATTCCCAAAGCAAAAAATCCTACCTTTGGAAGTGATACAGTAAGATAGCCTGTAAGTACACCAAACAATACTGCAATAATCAAACAGGCATAAGCCATAATTGAATCGCTGTCATATCTGATAACAAATTCACCCATTATAGCAACAATACCACCAAAACCAGTAATATAACCTATGATGAATAAAGTAGGCTTATAAAGCTTCAGTCCAAAGAAGCATAATGCAGCTCCTAAAAGAATCATTGCGATTGTAAAAATAATCTAATTAACAAAATAAAATAAAATTAATTTAATTTTAAAGGATTGTTTGTTAATAAAGCACAGAAATATTCAAAAATCTATTTTAAAAATTAAACATTTTAGCATAAATTTCAAGTTGCTTTTCTATTAAAAAAAGAAGAATGTAAATAATTATTTAATTACAGAGTTATCTGAGAGAATTTCCCATAGTTTTGATAATTATAAAGTAGGGCATCCATATTTAGAGGTGGCCTCTACAAAGAAACCATAATATGTTGTATTACTTATATATTTCCATCCTTTTATGTTGAGAGTTTAGGTTTCGCTTTTATCACATCTGATGATATAGGTAATACTATTATTGTAGCTTTATACTTAATTAGTAATAGAGCTGTCTGGATTGGTTATTTAAACAACTCTTTGTTGTGGAAAATATTGCTAATAAATAAATCCATCTTGAGGCTTATCATTGTCAATCAATTCAAAATGATAATTGTCAAATTTAGAACCTGATGCTAAATAAGTTGGTACTATTTAATTTTAGCAATTGTTTCCATAACTATTACCAGAAGCGTCAAGGTTAACTAGCATAGAATATGTACTTTATGGTAAAGCATTCATTTAAGTTGGGCAGTAAGAAGTTTCAGTACTTAAATAAGATACGTATGAGCAGAAATTAAAAACTAAATCGTAACCTATTGAACTAAAATTGGGATCTGTTGCTGCATTTGTCAGAGTATCTGTGATCTTGTATGTAAAATTGCCCTAGCTTGCTTAGGTGTTAAAAATCTTGTAGGAATAATGACTAGTAGATTTGAGGAGAGAGACAGAGAAATAAGCATCATAATTAAATACTTAATTGCATAGCGTTCCATCTCCATTTGCTAAATTTAGAGTTTGGAGAAGAAGGAGTAGGAGAAGAAGGATTCTACCTTGCTTAGATTTAATAAAAATATTCATTGAGATAATACTAATAACTATCTGACAAAATAACTATTTACTTAATATTTAATTAATTTAATTAATCTAGAAATTATTATTTGATTTATCCTTCAAATGTATTTAATTTCTATTTATTCAGTGCAAATATAATTCAAAATTCTTAGCTCCCTCTTTGTTTTTAACATAGAGAACTGCTAGTTTTTATCTATTCTAAAAAGTCTGATAATTATTTAAATTATTGATATAAGAAGTATATCAGAACATAATAAAATTTATAGTGATAGATACAATACAGCTTTAATAATTATTATTTGTAATTTCTTTTGAACTTCTTTATATATTTTCTATCATAAATTAGTTTAGTCACTTATAATACTCTTCACTCGGCATTATAGAGTAGAAAAAATAATATTTCAAACTTGTAGTTTTATCTTATCTATCAGAAATATCTATGTATTTTTTACATCTTCTTGAATTATTTCAAATTATTAATTTTTAACCTAAACTTTATCTTCACTATACAAGCCTCGCTATTTTAATCTATTTGCTTTGCTTTTTTATGTACTTAGTAATAATTAATAAACTCAAACATTTAATATTTATCATAAAAATAAAGTAAATGCTAAATAATAAAAATATTTTTTTAGAAAGAAAGAACAATTTTTATGATTCATGTTAAAATAATTGTGGAAAATTATTATATAAATTTCATTTTCTTGATAGAATTTAATAAAAAAAATAATTCATTAATATTAAATGGTTTAATTATTATATTAGCATTTTTTTCAATTGAAAAATATGTAAATACAATTATTAGATTGTTTAATTTTTTCTATTTGAATTTGCTAGTTTTTTGCATATTTTTAATTGTTATTTAACATTTCTTTATTCATTCATATCCATACAGAAAAGGGAATATTTTAAATTAAAAAAATTTGAATCCAGCTAATAATTATTTAGATTGATTTTATTTTTGTTTGGTCCTTTGAAGATTTAATTCAAAAAAAAATGAAAATTAAATTATTAATAATTTTTTTTCATTTGGATTTGCATGTATTTGTGATGAAAAAAATTTATTTATTTATAAAATACAAATAAAATAAAAACTGAACAAAAGCAACGGAATCAACAAGAAAATCTTCCAATAAACCAAAATCAAAAATTATTTAAGAAATTTAAGACTTTATTTGTTTTATTAAATTAAGACATAATTTAAAAAAAGCATACTGTAGGATATAGGAATCCAAAGAGTCGTCAGACAAAAACGATCACGCTAAATAGATTTAGTTTCATAAAGCATTTGAGAATAAAATTTTATTTTGAAAATGAGCAGAAATAATAGTCCTAATAAAATATTTGACAATTATTAGTAGAATCCATACTTAGCTAATGCACAAAATAGCACAAATAATACTTAGCTAGTATTTTAAAGCAATTTGAATTAGTCTAATAACTAATTTCGACCCCCATAGAATATAATTATAAACAATAACAAGCTTTCACATTCTAGGTTAACATAGGTGGCTTAGTAGAATTAAAATGCTCAAAACATTTAATAAATTTTTAGTTAGCAATGTATTTATCATCCTGAAATGATAATTACTAATTTTTGTAAGAAATCACTTATGCCTCTTTGCCCAAAATGTATTACAAGCTACTTAAAGAGCAGGGAGAGCAATAATTAGCCTGTAGAAATAGAAAATATTGATAAAATACAAACTGAATGTAAAGAAGCTGTTTAAGAATTAGAAGAATTGTATGCATCTGATCTTAAAAAATTACGTGAGGCCAAAGAATAAAAAGAAAATATTTAAGTTAATTTGGCTGAAAAGATTTTATTTGCAAAAAATAAGGTGATCAAAGTTATTGATAGCTATTTTGAGAACTTAGAAAACGAATTAGGAAAGCAATTAAACTTCAAAAGAACTCATTTCGAGAAGGAACTTAATATGGCTGAAGGATTTGCTCAATAAAAGCACTAAGAATTGCACTCTATCAAATAAAAGTTAGATGGACCTAAATATCTTAAATATATTCTCCGTTTGTTAAGTGAAAACTTCTTTGATGAAAGTGCTCACTATCATTAAGAATGTGAATAATTTATTCAACTTATTTCAAAGAAGAGCGTAGATATCTTTACAGATGATAGCAAGCTTTACAATATGAATGTTGAATTAGCCAAGTTTGCTAGTATTAAAAATTCTGAAATCTTTTATGATGAAGACGATTTAAATTTCAATTTTGAAGATAAGAATCCATACACTGCTACAAATTACAATTAACCTTAAAATACTCTTTATCAATCTAAGTTGAATGAAAATCCTTAATAGTAGCAGTTTGCTCCTCAATAACCAATTAATGCAAATTAAAATAACAAAACTTATTAAAATTAATTGATTAAATCTGCTTAAAACATAATAGCTAATCCTCAATAAAACAATCGTGCAGTTCCATTTGACATGTCAATTAACAATAGTCCTATAAAGGCTACCAAATATAATGTTTTACCTCCTTAGGATTAATCAAGAGCTGTCCAATAATCTTAAAATCCTTATTGTAATTTGTAATTTAATTTAATCAAAATTTAAAAATATTAAAAAATTTAGTGAATGAAAATAATCCTGTCCCAGTTTAGAGACAGTAAGATCTTCAACAAGAAATACCAAAATCTGTTCCAATCCCTTCTAAGCCAAGCCCAAATTCTGATTTTTTGGGAAGCTTCTCTAAATAAGAGTTCCCGAGTAAATGAATTAACAATTCTTAAAAAGTTTAAACATTTTGTTTTATATCTAGATTAAAATACAGCTGCTCCTTAACAATCTTCTATGAATTAGTCATTCAACCCAAGGACAATAGTAAATAAGAACTACTTTGATTAGTTCTGTCATTAAAAATATATTTACTATTTCTAACCTGGAACAAATGAATTATACTTTATAGACCTAAATACAATTGTAAACGACAATTAAATAGTAAATGTTAGATGGTAAAAGATTGAATTAGATATCTCGTTTAAGATTCCTAATGACCATTAAACTGTAATTACACCATAAGGGTAAAATTATCTATTAAAAGAAAATTATTGTTTAATAAAATATTTTAAATAATTAAAAGTGATGTTTACTTATGTGGTGGTATTGATCCTTAATCTATGTAGGTGTGGAGTGAATGCTATAAAGTAGATTTTAAGTATAGAACTCTAGAAAAGAAACCTAATATGATGGTACCAAGATTCCTCCATGGACTAGTTTACTTAAATAATGCTCTATATGCATTGGGTGGTTTTGATTAATAACATTAACTTCTTGATAAATGTGAACGCCTTAACTTATCTGATAGATGTAAATTAAATTTTTTAATTTTTGAATAATTATTTTATTAAAATTAAATATTTTTTATTTAGAATGGGTTAAAATTGCACCAATGATAGGTCAAAGTGCTTAAATGGGTGTTTGCGTTTATAAAAATAAATATATTATAGCTTTTAGTGTAGCTGTTTAACCAAAAATCAATCTAATTTAGTATTACGAGCCTATGTTTGATTAATGGAGAGAAGTCATGCTTTCCCATGAATCTGGATTGCTTTATTCTGAATTCTTAATTAGACCTTCTTGTGGTGTTGCATAAATAAATGACAGTGGATCAATAATTGTATTTGGTGGTGATGAAACATCAAGGGATTAAGTTTATGATTAATAAAAGTCTCTGCCAAATAATTTTATACTTACACTAAAAAGCGAAAGCTAAGCCTTGCAGTTCTCTGTTGGGCTTGGTAGAAACCCAGTGGAATTATTTAATACTTCTATAAAAGGTCTCTCTTATTGTTATAATGGTAGAGTATTAACAACTATGGAACAAAAAAATACTTAAAAAGTTGTAGCTTTCAGCAATGGAAGCTGGGTTAAGTAATCTTGATTTTGTTTAATAATTAATTAAAATATTATTTCTATACATGCTTTAACAAATAATTTTAAATACTTTTACTTGTTTTGATTAATTTGTATAACCATACTTCATAAAAATCTTTACACTCTTTTGTTTATTTTTAAAATGTTTGTAATTTCTTGAACCTGATCTCCAAATTATTTTTTATTTTGAAAATCTCTTTATAGGTATTTTTTTTAGAAATATCATGTAGATTAAATATAAATCAAAAAAAAATTGTTTTTGAAAATAGAAGAAATGTAATTTTAACTAACTAAAGAAAGAGAGACAGACATAAATATAATATGATTACATATATTGGATTTTAAAATGGATCTAATAATTAATTTAGCTAATAAGTATTTTATTTCAATTTTATCTAAAATCTTAATGACTATGTTTTCTGTATTCTTATTAGTATTACTATTTTGGTTACTCTTCTTCAAAGTTTTTATCATTGCGAGTTCCTTTTTAAACATTATACTTTTGAGGAGGATAGTCATTATTATTTTAATAACTTTCTTTTTACCTACGAAGATAACTTTCTTAATTTTAATATTTTGATTATGAACTTTAACTATTTGATTAGCTTCTTTATTGTACTTAGTTTTATGAATCCGTTTAGCTTGAAGACCCTTCTTAATTACTATCATTTTCCAATTTCATCATTTCTTCAGTTTTTTCTTAATATCTAAATATTGTGGCGCATCCATCAAATGCACTTGAAATAAAGTATTCTGAAAATCCTAATACAAAAGCAATACCTTCTTCATTAATTCTTTACATGTGATTGGCTTTAATCACATGAGCTTCATTACTCAAATATTTAACTTTAATTGGTAAATATCTTTCTGTGTTAACATCTTAATTTTCAGGATTATCTATATCTCTTCTGAGTATTTCTGCAATCGAAATATTACCATCATAGCTTCCTGCAGTTATCCTGATTAAGTCATTTGATATATGAGTAAATATACTGTAAGAAACAAAACTTATATGACCAATTATTCTTATGTAGGTGTTCAGACGTGTGTTTAAAAGTATAACAGAATCATCTTAACAAGACAAGCTAATAAGAGGACTATCATTTTTCTCAAAGGAAAAAGAATGAATACCTCCATAGTTATTTTTAAAGCAATAAACAGCTTAAAAATTAATAAGATCTACTACTCTCAATAAACCATCTAAGCCAGAGAAGGCAATTAATAGAGGCTCTTTTGAGTATTTGCCATTTACTAATTTATAGAGAGGATGCTAGTATGGAAGGATAGCAAAATCACTTATAGAAGGACATTTAAATTTGAAAAATTTATGAGGGCCACAAAAAGTATCCTCATCATTATAATAACAAGCAAATCCAACAAAATCTTTATCACTAATAGAAGAATATTAATAAGTACCATAACTCTTACGTTGTATTGATTAACCGAATTTCTTAGGCTAAAAGGAAACAGATTCTAATTACTTAACGATTTCTTCCTAAAAAGCATGATTTTCAGATTTAGAATTCAAGCTATATTGCATAATAACTGAGTCAGAAAATAAGACTAAAAAACTCTTTTAATCAGGCATTGTGCATATTTTTGTTATTTTTCTTTAATGCCATACTTGATCACCTTTTTCGTTAGCATTATTAAAGTTGTAAAGAAAGTGGCTAGTTAGACTATTCATAACTAAAATATAACCAGTCTAAAAGCAAATGTAAATATCAGGACTTTCAGGTATAAGCTAGGAATTTGAAAAGTTTGATGTTGCAATTTATTCCTATTGATCTTGATTGTTTTGGTAAAGTGACTATCTTTATGAGCTAACATTAGATTTGGTTTGCAACATCCTTATATTTTCTTGCAAATAACTGTTATCTTGAATCTTATTATAGACAAAAGAGTGATAGCATATATTCTTTTTTTAAATAAATTTTTCAGAAATTTCAATAGTTCCTAATAACTTAGCTGTACTTTTAAACAGTAAAATAATAGCAATAGTTTTTTCTGTTTTGAGGGCTACTAAATAATTATCTTTTTCTTAATCATCCATTATATCTTATGCCTCTTCCTACTCAAAATTGGACATCTTCCCCTGACTTTTCATAAACTAACTTTAATTTTCTATAGACATTTTCCCATGTTTATAATTGGAAACAGTCGTTTCGCTAGATTATTCTGGATTATATATTTTGCATACTGAACTTAATGAAAAATTAGGCCAATTTTTCTCTGCAGAAGTATTTACATTTACTATGAATTCACAAAAATTTTTCTTAGATATATCACTATAATTTGTCTACAACTATTATTTTATATTAAAAAGAAATATGTAAATCTATTTTTATATCTAATATTCCTCTTTTTAGTTTTTTCTTTTAATTTTAAATTTTTTATTGCAAAGCTATGTAATTTCATGCTAATTTTCACTTAAATCGATCATATATTTAATTTAATCCATGCAAAGAAGATGTAAATAAAGATTTAAAAATAGAAATAGAGCTTTCTTTCAAAAAATAACTTTTAAGATTTGATGAAAAATAATTTGGATTGCCTTTTGAAAATTAAATAATTTAAGAAAAAATTACTGTAAATGTTTTAGCTGATGATCGATTATCTCTCTTCATTATTGCTTTATGAGTTGATCAAAAATGATAATTTCTTTAAATATAAATTTACTTAAATCCTTGATATATCTACAACAAATACTAAATAATGAATAGGCTATTAATTGAAATATGAAATCTAAATATATTAATTCTATTTGCTATCTTTATGGTGCTTGTTTTGTCAGATGAAAGGCTTTTTTTCTTATTTATAACAACAAAACTCAGTAAACTTTATTTAGGCTTTTTATTCACTATTTATTTTAGCGTAAATTTGATATTAAAAACTGAATTTTAATGAATAGGAATTATATTTTATTTTAATAATTCTTCTCTAATATATAAATAATGCTTTATTTTACATTCTAAAATTCTTTTTATTCACATACTACTTTTCTATTTTTAAAAGCTGATATCCCTATCAGCTAATTAATATCAATCATTTTCGAGTAGAATCTTGTCAGCAATCAAAGTTATTTAATTCATTTACATTTATTTTTGTTTATCTTTATTTATATTCCTATTTTATGCTAGCCCTTTAAACATATTTATTCTTTATCATCCAATAAGAATAAGCTCATTAAAAAATTATTAATCATTTTTTCAGTAAATTATTTTTTAATTTTTTCTTAAAATATTTTTCAGTAGAATTGATGATTATTATTAATTAATGTTTAAGGGTAATATTACCTCTTGAGATAAATAAAATATTTTCAGTAAATAGACCTCATAAAATTTTCAAAATATTTAAAAAATAATTTAAATAATTTTTATAAAAAGATGATAAAAAAATAATAAGAAATTGAAAAAAGTAATGTTGAACTTAAATAAAATAAACAATTTTTTTAAAACATATTAAAAGGATTTTTTCAAAATAAATATAAAATGTTTGATAATCAAAATTCTAATTAATATGGATCAATTAATTTTTACCTTTAATTTAAAAATTAAATGGAGGCAAAGGGTTCATTGAATTAAAAGTAATACTATGGAAAAAGAATTATGTTAATGCTATGAGTGAAGAAGGAGTGAACGATATACATACACTTTTTAAAAAAACCAATCAAGTTTAAATTCAAAGCATCAAATCCTCCTAATCAAATAAAAAATAAGAAAGAAGAGAAAATAATTAAAATATTGAGGAAAATCTGTATTATTTTTTGAATTCAGTCATAAATCTTAACAACTTCTTTTTTTTGAAAATTTTTGGAAAAGATAAAAATTTGCTGAAGAAAAATTAACTTTGTGTCTTTAAAAAAAAAGAATCTTTTATTAATATTATAAGCAGAATTGTTTTTAATCATCTATTTAACTCAGTAAATTGAAAAATATAAGTGAGTGTTATTAATGAATCAATCTTTCTTTTCATTTAAAATCAGAATCCTCACTCATTAATCTTTTGTATTTTATTTAAAATTCAAAAAATAGACATACTTTTTGATTAATTTAAGTTTTATATTAATAAGTATTTCTAAGTGGTTTTTGAATGCCCTTTTATTTATTTATTAATTGATCTTGTGTATTATATGGAATCCTTGAATTCATACTTATCAATAAAAAATGATTGATTGCCCATGAGAAATTAATAGTAATTCAATATAATAATAAAATCAAATTTCAATTAAAGCAATTATTAATTTATTTGTTTGTTTGTTTGTTTGATTTTGAGTGTTTTAATTAAACAAATTGTTTACAAACTAAAATCTTATAGCAATTAGCTTGAGATATTCTTTGTGTTGAGCAAGCTTTTAATTAGATTGATAATATATATTCAAACTAAACAAAAACAAAATCAAATTAATACAATTAATTTAGAGAGCACTCCCTACCAATTTAGTTTTCAAAAAATCAATAATATTTGATAGATAGTAAGTTAAAGTATAGACCATAACCCACTTGAGAGAGCTTCTCACTAAAAAAGCATTAGAATTAGTTTTGAAATTATCACTAAAAACAGCTATCTGCCTTATTTATATAGATAAAAGAAGCAAATTTGAAAGAAAATTGATTTGTTTTAAATATCTCTCTCTAAATTTTAAAATAGAAATTGAAAAGCTGAAACAACTGAAGAGCAAATAGTAAAAAATAGTCTCATCCCAACTATAAAATAAACAAAATTAAGGAAAAGTTAAATTAATAGCATATTTATGAGCAAAAGTATTAGTAATAATAGTTTAGGGAGCGAAAACATGCTCTTTGATTTGCTTGATGGCTTTATGTAAATTTGTTAACCAGGTTTTCAAAATTATGAGAAGTCCATGTAGCAATGGACCAATTTCAAGGATTTAATCTCGAATCGTCCTATAGACTATCATTAAGTATTTACATTTATATCGAAAATGTAAGAAACAGACTAGTCTTCACCTCAAAAGAATAGGCAAATGAACTCACAAGACTAGTAAAAAGATGAAGAAAACGAGAGTTAATCTTCATCTAAATAATCTTACCAAAATAGCAGCAATGAAAATATACCCAAAAATAGTACTAAACTGTATCATTCTCAAAGATAGTAGAATAATTAAGCAACAAATGGCAATAACCATAAAGAAAATTAGCAAAACTGTTCATATTTCAACTCAAGTTAGAACTTAAGTAACCAAATAAATAGCAACAATCCTGCTGGATAGTAAGTTTAAAACATCTCAGCTTAATCACACTCTTAAGGTAGGACTAACAATTTTATAAAGAATACCTAGTCTTCATACTAGAGCAACAACTCTGGATCAAATAGTGTTTAGAATGGGAATAATTAGAACCAAGGCAGTCATTCTAACTAGTCTAATCAATAGTATCCCCATAGTCAATCTTAAAATCCTGCTAATAATAATTACTTTAATTCAACAACTAATAACTCTAATGGATCAAATTAGCATAGCAATTACAGCTCTTTTAACAATGAACTCTTTGCAGGAAGCAGTATGAATATGTTTAAAACAGCTGCAGGAAATTTTCAATCTAATACTATTTAGAATTAAAAAAAGGGAGAATAGCCTCGTTCTTCCACTAGAGATTAGTTTAGTCAAGGTAGCTAGCAAGCTCCAAATAATAATAACAATTTTAATGGGGTTTCTTCAACTAATATGTACAACAGCAATACAACTGGAAACAATAATCCTAATTCTTCAAGAAATAATTATCGCTCTAGCTTCAATTAAGCTACTTCTTAATAAAATAATAATAACAACAATAACACAGCCAATATTTATTAAAATTAATAGTCAAATTCAAAAGCAACTGTAAATTAGTAGAATAATAGTTCTTCCTAAGTTAGTAATTTTACAAGTAGTGGAAATGTAGCAGCTATGGCTAATATGCACAGCAGTAAAGAAAACTACAGTCACTATAATAATAATGGAAATATGGAGAAGAGTAGTCCTATGAACCCTTCTAAATTCACTAACTCTTTTAAAGCTAATGGAAATGGACACAGTATTTATAATAATACAAGTCAAAGTAGTGAAAATAATCACTTCAATTCTCAATAATCATAATAATCTCCTGAGAAAATGTCTTCTTAAAAGGGCAACAAAAACCAATAAAATAATTAACAAGCCTAATAATAAGGGAGTGGAAATCACCACAATAACCATAATGGAACTAGCAATAATCACACTAACCAATTTAACATCAACAATTTCCATGGATTACCAAACGAAACATCAACATTTGTGAAAGATGATAATCTTTATTCAATCAAATCATTTAGTGAATTCCTTAAAGAGCACACTAGAATTTAATCACTAGGAAAGAATACTTAATTCACATAAACCTCTGTTTTAGAGCTTTAAAACAACTCTAATAGTTTACTAAAATTAGCTTCAATTGCCTTTTTTGTTAATTTAATTAGTGAATTACCTCATCCTGAATCCTAACCAAATTCTACTTGCTAAGCTAGCAAGTTTTAATTAATTGATATTTTTTTAAAAGTTTACAATAAAAAGCTAAAAATTCAAGTAAACTCCAATTACATTTTTACTTCAGATCAACTAATTGCATCCTTTACAAAAAACACTGGTTTACTGATCTAATTATATCTCCTTCATGGATAAAATACTTCTAAATTAATTAAAGCTTTCTTGTACCAAGTTTAACATGACCCTCTTTACTTAGACAGTTTAGTAATTTTAATTAAAGAAATAGCTGCTGAATTTGTTGAAGAATGCGATTATGATGCTATAGCTTCTATTCTCATGTCATAAATGTAGCAATAATAGCAAAACTCTCTTTCATCTACCAGTGGTTAATTATCTTAGATGTAAGATAATAAATCTGCAGGCCTATCAGAAAAAGAAAGAAGAGCTAAACTTGCCTAGAAGCTTAGACAACCAAGTTGGAAGGAAGTAAAACCAGAATGGTTATTCCTTTTATCACTTTCCCTCTAAAGACCAATTGAGTTATTTAATTTAAGAGACAATAAATTAGAGTAAACACTCTTCAAAAGTAAAAAAATGCAAATTAGTGAGGTTACTGCCAATAACAAAATTAACATCGTAACAGTAACTTAAGCTGAGAATAAATTCCCAATTTACTATTTAATGACTATGAAGTCAACTGAAACAGAATTATATGCTTCTCTAAAGATTAATTTTAAGAAAAACGAATTAAAGCTTAACGAAGAAGTTAACTTCCCTTATCTTATAAAGTAGATTACAAGAGAAAAAGAATAGTATCAACAACAATAACAGCAACAGCAATAATAATAAATTCTAAATTCTCCTACTTAATAGATTCAATAAAATAATAATAATTCTGCTAATTTAGCTTAATTACAACTTTCTCCTTCATCATCCAAATAGTAAACAAGTCAATAAAATCTTCTTCAAAGTAATAGCAATACTAATTTAAATAAAGAATACTCTATGGGACATCGCAGTAGTAAACTAGGTTTACATTTAAATTAGCTCTAACAACAATAATAACCAAACAATTTATATTCATCTACAAATACAAATAATCTTAACAGTCACTAACATAATTCAAGCGTAGAAGATCAAGGAAGAAAATCTCATAGCATCAAAACAAATCATATATCTAACTTAAATACCACTGGTTCGACAAGTAATTTAAACAACCCTTCAGCCTCAAGTCCCAGAATGCATAACTTCATGAATAATCTAAACTAATTAAATAACTAATAACCTACTGGAAACCAAGGATAGTAGTCTACATAACAATAATAGCAGTAGCAATAACAGCAGTAAGCACCTTCTATTGAGCCTAAATAAAATGCACCTTTCTCTAAATTGGGTAATAAATTTAGCCACTATGAAAATATCAGCCCTAAATATAACTTAAATAATTTGAACTTTTAGAAGTCAACTGTTAATTCTAGACAACACCAATAATCTAACTCTCTTTCTGTAATATTTCATTTAAGTTCTTTTTTTAAATTAATCTTACCATTTTTTAAATCTAAAGTAGGATGAATGGAACAAGAATTTATTATATGCCAAAGTCAAAGATTTAATTTTCACTCTTAACATTAACTCTGAGCAACTAAATTCCCTTGCTAGATTTTCTATCACTAATACTTAGACAGGTATTTAAAGTAAAGAGAATATTCAGCCTAAATCTCCATTAAAATATAAATCTGTACTTTATCCTCTTAGTAATAATTGCATGTAAAATCCTAATGGTGCTATTCCTCCAAACGGATTTACAAATGCCCTAAATAATATAATGATAGGATAAAATTTCTAGAATTAATAATAAAACTCTTCATCGACAACAACAATTAATTCGTTATCTACAAATACTACCAATAATATGAGCAACCTCAATAATTTGAATAATATTAGTGCAACTACTGCAATAGGAACTACTTCTGCATCTGTATAAAATGGAAATATTTAATTACCAAATAATACCATCAATAATTTCACCTCCCCTAGTACTGGATTTAATAATTACATTAACAGTAATCCTTAATTATTTACTGGATAAACAGCCTTCAATATAAATTCTAATTCTAAACTAAATACTAATAATTTAACTGCTATGTCTCCTAGTTCAAACTTTGGAGTAAATCCCAATCCCTTGCTCCTCAACAACACAAATAACAATAATAATAACAATTTTTTAAATGGCTTAGGAAAGAGTGGTAGTGGGGTCAATAATTCAAACAGTTCCAGTCTATAAAATTTTTTGAATTCAAATAGCTATAATGCTTTGTAATCTGCCGGAATGGGTACAACTAGCATGTAGTAATAAAATTTAAACACCCTCAATTAATAGGCAATGAGCAGTAGTTTAAATGGAAATTCTACTTTAACTTCAAATTCTGCTTTAACCCAATTAGCTGGAAATGCTCCTGGAACAGTATCATCAAAAAGATACCCCACTTCTTAAGTAAATCCAAATTTAGTTGATTCCCAATCTAGGGATATTTTTAATAAACTATCCCCTCGTCGCAACTTGAATACTTAATATTGATAACACTTTTTAAAACAATCAAGCAAGTAATTAATTAAACAAATAAATTTATATTTTTCTCTCTTTCTAAAGAGTCTGTATATCAAATAAAATTATTTTTTTTTAACACTCAAAAAAGCTGTTTGTGCTTAGAAATTAAGTTTAAACAGTATGAATCAGAATATCTACCAAGATATAAATAATTAAATACTTTTATTATATAAACATATATTAAAAAAATATTAATTAAATAATAATTATTATTATAATCGTTTTGTAAATTTAATATATATTTTTCATATTATATTTTAATCATAATCTTGCTCTTCATTTTATTTTATTTTTAATCTTTCAAATTTTTATTCAACATCTCAAAAAAAAAAATTATTATTATATTATTCTATCTATTTACTCTATTACTAAATAATTTTTATAATTTAATAATAAAAAATCTTTCATCATCTCTGAATATTTAGCTGAAAGAAATTTATCTCAAAATTAGTTAAGATATCAAACCTCTTATTTTTATGAAAAACTAAATTTTATAAAAATTCTTCTTTTTTATTGTTTGAGATTTATTATTATTTTTTAACATTTTTATTATTTATCAAATAAAATTTTTACATTCCAAAAAATATTTTACTTTTATAATCCAAAAAAAATGTAAAACTTTTGTTTAGAAATTATTAAGCAAGCTTGTTTTTTAAAATAAAATAAAAATTTTTGAAATGTTTAAAAATTTGAAAATAACAAATAAATTTCTAATAAATAAATTATTTAAGATTTAAAAAAATTTTAGTATTCCTTTTTAGAAATCAACAAAAGTTTATTTATTTTTCTTTTTTTTGTATAAATTTTGCATACTAAGAAAACTATTAAAATAGATCTAAAATTAAATTCTGTCAAAAAATAACAAATAAACAAAAATCAAATAAATTTTAATTTAATATTATTTAGCTCAAGTCCTGCAAATTTTATGCTAAAATTCTAAAATTTTGGCATCAATAAAATAGTTATAAATCAAAATTATGATATTATTTTTTTAAAGCAAAGAAAATTCCTAAGGGATCTCTATTACTGATTAAAAATGTTTGCTTTGTATTCAAGCTTTATCAAAAAATAAAATATTGTGAAAATTCATGTCATAGTTAAATTAAGAATTTTGATTTTAATAAAATTTAATTATGGCCAGGATTGTTTTAAACTTTATTTATTAAATCAAAAGAGTTTACAAGAAGATAAGTACTTGTTTTTGTAAATTTAATGTATTTCTATTTATTTTTTCTATTTCACTTATTAGGAAATTTATCTTAAAATTTTCAATTTAGATCATCCCTATTAATAAATATTATCAAAACATACAAAATTTTTATTTTACTAAAAGTAATATTTATTATAAAAATTTTGAACAAATCAGTAAAACATCAAAGCAATTTATGAAATAATAAAAAGAAGGGTAGGAGCAAATGAATAACAGTGAAAGAAATATTAAGATGGTGCAACAATATAAAATATATAAGGATAAAATCCTAGGAAAAGGAACTTTTGGATATGTTTTTCTCGGAGAAAACACCAAAAACAAAAGTATTGTTGCAATTAAGATGGTTCCTCTGAAAGAATTTAAGTTTAAACCAGAAAAGATAATTCCTTCTTTAAAGAATGAAATTAAAAATATGCAAATGCTTCATCACAGAAATACCGTTTAGTTATATGATGTTATAAAGTAAAATAAATCTCCTTTATTTTCAAAAATATTATTTTAGATTTTTTATTTTTTCAAAATGCATTTAACTATTTGATGGGATAATCAATAAGAAGGTTTCTCAAAAAAAAATGCAAAATAAAAGTGAAATTTCAGATAAAAGTTCCAAAAAGGATAACAAAATGACTAATTTATTTTTTATTGTAATTAAGAACAGATAACAATTTGTACATGGTAGTTGAATATTGCAATTAAGGAAATTTAGATAAGTATATTAAGCAGAAAAATCTATCTGAAGAAAAATGCATCAATATCATGTTTTAGATCGTAGAGGGATTCAAATGCTTAAACTAAAATAATATTGTTCATAGAGATTTAAAACCAGAAAATATCCTTCTGCATGATAAAACAGTAAAAATTGCTGATTTTGGCTTTTCTAAAGTCGTTGAAGCAGGTATGGAAGAACCAATCATCACATCTTTTGTAGGAACACCACTTTACATGTCTCCATAAATTTTATAAAAGCAAAACTACTCCTCCAAAACGGATATTTGGTCTTTAGGGTAATTCATTTCTACCAAAAATTAAAATATTTTTTAATTAATATAACTATTTTTATAAAAAAGTATGATATTTTATGAGTTAATTTACAGAAAAAGAGCATGGGAAGGTAAAAGTTATTGTGATCTATTAGATAACATTTTGAAGAAACCATTGCAATTCCCAGAGATTCCTAAAGTTCATTAGCAGACAAAATAAGTTATAAGAAGAATGCTTTAATTAAAAGAAGAAGACAGAATAAGTTGGGAAGAACTGTTTTAGTTTTTCTCTGTTGAAAGTTTAAAACAAGTCTATTCCGATTTTTCAAACAATCAATACCTTTTGCATTAATAAAATTTATAGTTGAATTAGCTTTATGACTAAAATTCAAAATAATCACATCACCCTTCATCTCCTACTTCAACATTCTCAATGAAAAGTGAAAAAATAGATGAAGAAGAAAAGTAAATAACTGGTTTCTCTGATAAGATTCATTCTGATACAAATTTAAATAGGATGGATGAAGAAAGTAATGGAAGTTATCCAGGAATCCAGCAATAAAAATCTTAAGATAGTCAAGACAATGATATAATGAATGAATCTTAAATGAATGGTTTGCTTGAGTACTTTACTTAAAATATAAATGTTGCTTAACAATTCCAATTAGTCCTTTAATTGTAGTAGCTATTAAATAGAAAAAGAGGTTAAAAATTAACAATAACAGAAGTAAAGCAGATGGTTATGGATTAATTAAAGCCACAAAGCAACACTAACACAAATACTAATAACAATAACATATTGGGATAATAACCATTTTAGTAATTCTAAACAAGAGGAGGATTATTTGCAAACAGTAATATTATGATGTAATAACAAAACTTAATATTCAATTAATAAAATGGGAATGATTTAGGGAATAGTCCTTTTAGAAAAGAGTAGCAAGACCAAATAAACTAAATCTAGCAAAATAATTAAACAAACGAAAGTAATTAAAATGGAAACCATACCAACCCAGAATAAAACTTATATAAGCAAACTGATTATAATATTGATGATATTGACTGAGCAATTTAGCTATTGAAATAAACATTACTTAATTTATAACTTAGCAAATTAAAATAATTTTCAAATAAAAAACTATATAAAGGATCAAACATTAAATCAATTCTGTTTTGCTATTCATCAAAAGCAAATAAACAAATAAACACAAATACAAAAACAATAAAATAAATTTTACACTTCAAAATTGACTCTATTTGTCTTTTTTATATTCTTTACTTTCTTCTTCTTAATATTATAATTGTTAATAAAAATTATATACTTGATTATCTATTTAAAAATTTTTCTCATAAAATAAATAATATAATGTTCATTCATCATAAGTGTTGAAAAATCTAACATCACAACATAAATTTTTTGATACTAAAAATTGAAAATAAGCTGAGTAAATCTCAAATATTTTGATAAAAAATAGGTAAACAACTGCAATCCAAATTTAAATTTATCAATAATGATTAATTAGAATGTCAATTAAAATTTTTCGATTATTGATCAGCTAAATTTAATCCACAAAAGATATTTTTCATATCTTAAATGATAAAAAAAATAACCGCTACTAGCTAATAATTTATATGAGGTTTATTTCCTTGTGCAATGCACACCTATAATATAAATAATAGGCTTCTAATTGAACATGAAATAAAAATAAAAAATAAAAGTTTCTTTTATAAAAAATATTAAAATGTGAAGAAAATTAATATTTATATAAAAAAAAATAAGTTCTAATAAAAAATAAAAAAAGCAAAAATTAGAAGACAATATATTTCATTCAGAAATATCAAGTATATTTGATAATAAGGAATTAAGCGAATAACAATCGCTTAAGAAGTTGAAAATGGGCTATATAGATAACTCTGATTCAATAACTCTAATAGTGTATATTTTCAAATCTTAATTTACTCTTTTAGACTACTTCAAAAATTTAACATAAAAACACTTTTCTTTATCTGAAAGTTGTTTGAGAATGTCATAATCTATAATGTATTTTTTAAGTAATTTTCTATTTCTTATTATTATTGAGTTAAATACTTAGTTGGTATTTTAACAAATCTTATTAAAATATAACAAAATTATCACTAGCTTTAAAGCTTCTAAATGAATTAGCATCTAATTTCCTAATTTCCTTGAACATTTTTAGGTTTTCAAATGAGTTAAAAGCTAAATCTTTTTTTTATTCATAATTAAATTTAAATCATGCTCTATCTCTATTAAAATTTGTGTGGTTAAATCAATATAGGATTACAAATTTTTATCATTTTTCCATTACAATAGTTTTTAATTTCAAATTTTTACATTTTTTTAAGTAATTTCTAGAGAAAAAAAAACTTTACTCAACAAATTTCTTTAAATTTAAAAGTTACATTTAACAATTAGATTTTTTGGATATAAAACAAAATTTTAATGAAAAATTTAAAGTAAATATTTAAAATATGATTTATCATGGGATTATTTGACCCACCGATCAGCAAATTAGATAGAAAATAAGAATCAGAAGTAAAAGTTGATAGTTAATTTTTGAGATAAAAGTGCTTTTAAAAAAAGATAGAATTAAAAAATATTTTTATCTCAAAATTCTGAGATGAAACAAGCAACATAAATACTTCTATTTGATTAAAGGGAATATTTTGACTAAACATTCTTCCAGAAAAATGTTTAAAAACTTTAAATAAAATAAAAAAAGTAAAAGTAATTTGAAAAAAATATTAACAAAAAGGATTGAAATAAATTATTGAAAATTTTATGTGAATTAAATTCTATCAACACAAAAAAACCCTAAAAAGAAGAACTTGATAATCAATTATTGTTAAAATAATACTTTATGTAATAAGAGAAGAAATTTGTTTTGGTTGTAATTATCTTACAAATTATGTCTATTAATGACATAAATTTGCTGATTTTATAATTTTTGAATAATATTATTAGGATAAATTTTATTTGAATATCCTATCTATGATTATTATTTTTTATTGTAATTAATCAATGCTCTGATTATATAAGTTCTGCTTATAATTCATCAAGTTCTTTCTTGTCTTGGAGTAAGTGATCATGTTGTTCTTAAATTTATTATGGCCAGTTTATTTTTAACATGGCATATGTTTGTGATGCAAATACAGTAACAATAGCCAACACGAATCCAATCCAAAAACCTATCAACTACATGTCAAAATAGAAACCTAAAATACAACTTGATGTGGTACCTATTAGATAAAAACAGATGACGAAAAGCAAAAGACAAACTTTTCCTAAGCCAACACCTTTAAGGATACCTTATTGGGAACCTTGTAGATAATCTAAACCTATAAAGAACTAGAATATTGTCATAATTGCAACAAATTATTCTACAATTTCTTCATCACTTGTGTAGAACAAACCTAATTCTCTTTTATAGAATACAAATAAGAATGTGCTTACACAAGCAAAACCAATACCAACAATATAAGATATCTTGAAATAATTTTTGGCTTTAACATGATCATTTTGTCCAACTGCACCTGAAATAAGTGTACAAAGAGCTCCACAGAGACCAAGAGGGAATGAGTAGAACAAAGAAGCTAAGTTACACATAATGATGTGAGCGTTGAATTAAGCACTAATTTTCATTGAACCAATCAAAAGAGAGTTTAATTCAAAACAGAAAATATCAACAACCATAGGAAGTGCAATAGGCATACAAAAGTGAATATATTTCTTGTAGTTAACTTTCACAGTATCCAATTTGAATTCAGGCGTTATATCAAGATTCTTCTTTTTAGCAAGAAAAATAGCCATTATAAGTAAGAAAAGATAGTTTAAGTTGGTTGCAAAAATTATACCACTAAATCCATACTAAAGGTAATCACTGAAGAATAAACAAAAGATATATTATGTTACTATAGAAATACATTGAATGTACATAGGTTCATTGAAAATACCCATTGAATTGAAATAATTTCTGAGGAAATCAAAGAAAAATAAGCAAACTAAACCAAACATGATACCCAAACTATATTAGGCAGCATAGTAGGAAACCTATTCTTTCTAGCCTAAAGCAATCAAGATGTCATAAACATTAATCATGAAAACAAGCATGAAAATGCAAACACACAAAACAGTGAATGCACCTTTTGTGAAATAGTTTTTCATTAAAATTGAAGATTTTGAACTGTGAGCACGAGCTGAAAGAGAGCCAAAACCTTAGTTTAAGCCAATCAAAAGGAAATAACCTGTGCAATTAATCATAATATTTCCTAAACCAATACCTGCAAGTATATTCTCATCTTCGAGGAGACCAGCAAAGTGCAAATTGACTGATAAAAAGAGAATGCTCAAAAGAATTCCAATGCCTACTGAAATGGCGGAGTTAGCAACACTCCAAATTGCTTATTTCTATTCTTCTCTAGGCATTTCAAAGAGATCCTTGGTGAGGAGAACTTCCTTAGGATCATAAACTTCCATAGCTTCTATATCGCCTGTACCAGAATTACCATCTTCACCCATATAATCTATTTACTATTGATATTATTTAGTTCTATTTGTTTTAATTTATGGTTAATTTTGTTTTAAGAGGAATTTTTTTCTACTTTTCTTAAATTTTTTTAATAAAGTTTTAACAAAATAATAATAATAAATCCTAACACATACAATTAGTCATAATATAAACTAACCAAATACTAAACCACTTTAAAAATTTCATATGTAAATAATTTTTTGCAAAAATACAAACTTTTTTTTATTCAATTTATTTACTACTACTCATTAATTAAATAATAAAACTCTATACACATTTATTAAAAAATACTTTTCTTGATTTTCAGAGCAAAAAAAAGATCAAAAAGATTTTCTACCTTAAGTTAATTTATGAAGAATAAAATTCTATAGCTTACAATAGTTTTTAAGATATTTTGGACTTCTATTTTAATTTTTGGGTGAAAAGATATTACTTATTTTTTATTGAAGTTAAAACATATTGATAATCGATATCAAATTAACAGGTTTAAAATTATTTATTAAATTAAAATTGTTCATTTAGATCTATTTTTTATCGAACCTATTATTTATTGTTGATGAATACATTCCAAAATCCAGATTTAATAAATCTTAAGATGTTCGAATCCAATAAATTTTACAAAAGATTTAATCAAATGTAATAGAATGTTTACACTAGCTTAACATTGCATTACATTAATTTTAATTCATTTGTTAAGTGAGGTACCCACCTAAAAATTCAAAATTTTATTAAGTTAAGGAAAATTCAGATGAAGATAATACAGAATTTAGATTTTGAGATGTAAAATTTATTTGATGTAAAATATATCATTCTTTATTTTACTATTTCTCCTTCTTTTTTAATTTACCAATTAAGAAATTTCAAAAATATTTCTTTTAATGTTTCTAGTAAAAATAAATCATTGATATTAGTTAGTACTAGATAATTATCATGAATGGTATGCCTATTACTAATAAAATATTCTTGCATATTTTAATTTATTGTTAAAACTACCACTTACATTATTTTCCCTTTTAAAAATAAATACATTTTTAGATTAAAGAAACTAGATGATTTAATTTCAAAAATTCTAAATATTAAATATTTTTTTGAAACACTTTTAAGTTACTTAAACAATTGATAGAAATAGCAAAATTTATTACAAAAGGATTTCTTACTAAAAATAAAAGGATTTCTTATATTAATAAATTATAAAAGAACACTCTTAAAAAAGTAATTTTTTTATACAAATTCCTATTTATTATTTGCTTGCTAATCACCAAATTTATTTGTATAAACATTCTGCTTCTGTGTAGCTAAAGAAAATCTATGAATTTCAGTAAAAAATTTAGAGTGATTTAAATAGTTATATTTAACCTTCGAAGGCTTCATTAATTATCTAAATATCAAAGAACTAAATAATTATTTAAATTCATCTTTGTCTGAAAACTTTATTATTAATTTAATAAAATTAAAAAAAATAAAAATAATACAACTAAAAAGCCATTTAAAGCTCTGAAAGAGAGCAAATTAGTGTCTATAAAAGAATAAGATTACATATAATTAAATGGTATTTATAAGATTTTAGAACTAAATAGATACATAATACATAGTTAGAGTTAATTTACTTAGAAAATTAAAAAATTAAAAAGCATTATTATTATTATTATTAAGTATTTTTAATATTTCAAAATTTAGAATTTGTTTCTTTAAAATATTTTTGTAGTTTTTTTTTTCTTGTAAAACTTATTTTCTCAAAACAAATTGCTTATTAACTCCAATTGTAATAATTAAAAGTGTTTTGATTAAAATGACTCATTATTGTTAATTCGAAAGTAACTTAATTTCTGTTTTTCTTCTGTTTTTCTCTTAAAAATAAAAATATTAATAATCAGACCAATTTTCTGGAAAAGAGAAGCATACTTTCATAAATCTTTTATTTACATATTTTATTTTAATACTCAACAAAATATTAATACTTTTTCTATTTATTTTAATACCTTTTCTTACTTATAAAAGACAAATTAAATAGCATTAAGTTATCGACATTTTTTAATTATCATTTAAAAACTAAATGATTCTCTCGAAAATCCATTTATTTAATTTAAAAAATAAATAAAAGAAGGAATATTTGAAAACACTTGACAAAATTAATTTTAAAGGCTTTTCTCTTAATTAAATTATTTTCACAAATTAAATTGAGAGAAGTTGTAGAATTTAATCTCAAACATTTTTTTATTTGGAAATAATAATCATCATATCTTATTTTTTTAATTTAGAATTCTATTAAATCTTGACCTTTCCAAATTGAGTAATTATTTTTAGCTTTTTTTTATTTAAATTTTAATATTATTTTTTCCAAATCTTCAACTTGTTTTCTGAACATAAATTATTATATACTTTTCAAAAAAAATGTTTAAAAATAGAATGTTTATTATTTTGTTTTTTAAATTTGATTAAGGACACTAAAATCTAGTTTGATAAATTAATTAAATAATTCATTTACTTTTAATCCACACAATTTATTAAAATAATCATTCAATTTTCTAATTTGCAATAATTATTTTTTTAATAAGTAATAGTTCTACAATTACTTTGTAAATAAAAAGTAGTTTCTTATTAATAACAATAATAATGGCTAACTAGAACAATTAGGGTAATTAGATTAATATAGATTTGAATTTTGTTAATCAAAATGCTGTATAATAGCTACCTAAAATATCTAATAAAAAGAATATATAAGGATTTGAATCACCTAAAAGCAGTAGAAGTAGGCTAGGTACTGAGTATTTTATTGGCTATGACTAAAAATAAAGCAACTTACAACTTCTCAAGTAGCAATAAACGATGGATGAAAATAAAATAAAATTCTCTATGATGATGGACCTTCCTTATGTAATCACAGGCAAAGAATTCGTTTAGAGAGGAAAGACCTATAATGCTTTTAAGAAAGTAGAAATATTAAATAATTTATAAGATAATTGCCAGATGAAAGGGATTATAATTAAGAGGACTTCACCTATTTAAGAGATATAGACAAGTAAAAAGCTAGGTGATGCTTATTACAAAAAAAAGAAGTCTAGATAAACTGGAACAGTTTTTACTTGTGAGCTGTGGTCCAGAAGTTATTACGATCACATTTTGAGTAAAACATAGCTAAAATCATTACATTTGAAGATGTAGGAATCATCAAAATGTAAAAACTATGATGAAAGAGTAGAAGATATTCATAGGCTATTCTCTAAATGGCAAAAATAGTAACCTTAATGTTTGATTGATTATAAAGAATTTTTGGTATAAAATGAAAAGGATAATAGTATTTTTTTGGACTCATCTTAAAATATTCATTCTAACTTTGAAGAATCTCTTAACTCTAGTAAAAAATCTAAATTCTTTTAAGCCTTAAATACAGACACCGATCAGTTTTAGGAGGATTCTCTAATAGAAAATAATACTGAGGAAAATATCTGCCCTAATCCTACATAAAAAGAAATAAATAACTTTTCAAGTAAATTAAAATAATTAGAAAAGTTTAGCAACACATCTACTTCATTCCAACAAATGAACTTCTCTTAAGATAAATTCAAAACTGAAAATACTTCAAGATAATATCAAGCCAAATAAATGAAATAGTAATTTGTTATTTTTGTTCATTTTATTTAAAATTACTATTTTAACAATTCATATTATTAGCTCTCAAAGTTCAAGATCTATGATAGGATAAAAAAATTTTACAGAATCTAAAGCAAATTTTTAACCTCATATAATCTAGAAGGGATTTATGACTTAAAGATCTTTTGTGAAAAAAGGAAAAGAATAAAATAGTTCTCTATCTACTAATTACGAAGATCAATCAACTTGCTTTTATGAAGGATACAACACTATTAATGATAGCAAGTAACTTTAAAAACAGCCAAAAATAATGAGTAGTAGATCTTAGCAAATTAAAAATATTTTTAGAGATTGCTAATTTCTAATAAAAGACTGTACAAGTTATAAAAAAGAAAGCAAGAACATAAAAAAGTAAGATTTTTAAAATATTGCTCAAATCATTAAATTTGTTTAAAAATAAAGAGAAATAGATGGTTATTTATAAGAGCAAGTTCTTGACCAAAAAGAAATATAAAAAATAATGCAAGAAAGATAGCTTTCAGATTTACTATAAACTTCTGTTAAAAATTCATGAATAACATTCAGAAAGGATAAATTAAAATAATAATTGATATAATATTTTTAGTTATTTTAAGCTTTTATATTAAGAAATATATGAGTGAAATCTAATTGATTTTTTTTTTTAATTTTTAAAAGTTTTACTGAAATTTTTTGAAAATGATAAAAAATTCACAAGAAAATGTTATTTATTTAAAAACACTACTTTTGTGTAAAAGTATTTTAAATAAAATAAAAAATTAAAGATAAAATTTTATTTACAAATAAATAAATAATTTTCATTTTTTTATTTTTTGAAAAATGTTTTTTATGCTTCCAAATAAAGGAATAATTTGCTTCTTAGATGATTATGTTGAGTTTTATTTTATATCTTCATTTATTTCAATCTATTCTGTAGTTTAGCTATTAGCCATTTCATCCATCTTATTTAATGAAAGACTTTTAATAGAATTAGCATATTAAGAAAGACTTCTAGCTTCTTTTTAATCACTCATTAGCTTATGAATTTATGATTCATTAATTTGCCTACTTACTGCACAAGAGAGCTCTTAGATTACTTCATCTTAAACTTAAGTGCCTTTAATTTTTCTCCTATTTAATTAAATATTTTCATCTTAAAAGGCTATAGGAAAAGGAGCAATAGTATTATCAAAAGGTGATTCTTCTGCACCATTAAAATGGTTCATAGGAGTAGAGAAATTAATTTCAGAAAAATGTTAATTCAGTTTGTAATTTTGAGACGTATTTATTTTATTCATATCAATATTTACAATAGTATTTTTAGTCTTAAAATTAGGAAATACACGAGAAGAAGTTGTATCAATATTATGCAATTCAATTTCTTTTTATCCAGTTTATTCTTTAGAATTTTAAAGTTAATCATCAATTTTACTTAATATTTTTTCATTTCTTTTATGTTTTTCATTCAAATTTACAAAGTTTAACAATGAAATCGGCATGTTTTTATCACTTTATAAAAACAAATCAAATTGTTTCATCTACAAAGCAACTTTACAAGATTAATTTTAATCAAATTAAGTGTTTTCTTTTTAGGTTTACTCTGCTTATTGTGTTGGGATATTTATTTCATTTAAAGTGTCTAAATTTTTTTTAATCTTTATTGACCTGAACACTTTTCTTTTGAACTTTAACCAGTTTACATTCACTCTCATCGTACTGTCTTCTAAATTAATTTTTTTAAAACATTCTGGTAGAAAATTAGGGTATTTCGCTTTCCAGTTTACAAATTTTTTTAATAAATATTTTTTCAGTTCTTTGATCTTTTATTTTATCATATAGAAAGCCAACAAGAGTAAAAATGCATATGATATGACAATCTAAAGCATACTTACCATATCTTTTACAATGTAGTTAGAAGTATTTTTATAAATGATGTTAAAGAAAATACAAATTAGTAAGACAACAACTGTTTTAAAATCAAGAGTATTCAAAAAGTTGTTCTAAAAAGGATTAAGTTTTAGAATATAGTAAGCATAAATAATTAGATATCCTGCCACAAATATTTAACTTATATTAGACTATGATTTCAACATATTTATTGTCAAATAAATTATCAACTTTAGATATAGTCTAACAAATTCCCAATAATAGCAACTCTCTTTGTATTCCATGTAAAGAAATCCATAGCTATACTATGTTGTGATGAAATTCAGTTTACTTCTACAATTATATAGACCTCTTAATATTATCAGAGGGAATGCCACCCAAATAAATAGACTTGGCAAGACTAAGAAATAGATATACTTTAAATGTTAATCACTATAACAAAGTTAAGTTAAATCTGCATTAACATAGTTTATATCCCCAATTTTCCTACATGAAATTACAGAAACAAAGTAATTAACTACATTTGGCTAAAAGAATATAATAGAAAATATAACAACCATTTGTATTTTCTACTGCTTAATTTTTATATTCATTAACCTTAGTAACATCTTTATTAATAAATATGTTATGCATTTAAATATAATAGGTATCAATAAGCTAACTATAACTCTAATATAAACCTAAGGAACATTACCATATCTAATTATGCAATCAATAGCACCATTCATATTTTGAATAGGTGATCCTAAAGAATTAGGAACCAAAGTAAATGAAACAGGTATTTGATAATCTA
The DNA here is from genome assembly GCA_000231825.2 of Tetrahymena elliotti 4EA. NCBI lineage: Eukaryota > Ciliophora > Oligohymenophorea > Hymenostomatida > Tetrahymenidae > Tetrahymena > Tetrahymena elliotti. The sequence continues at coordinate 690,832 of JH720307.1, read as the reverse complement.
ACACCTAAAGAACACTCATAACTTAAAAGTAATGCAGCATTTATTTTGCGTAAATTGAGCTTCTATGATTTAAAGAGCTATTTCCTAAACTTACTATTCCTAACTAACGCAAGTAATAGGTCTTTGCAGTTTAGATGTAAATCTATAAAAAAAACACAATTGAAAAAGCCAGATAAATCAAAATTCCTATTTATATTAAAAAAACATAATCAATCTAAATTAAAAATAAATGATTATTGATTCTATTTATTATTTTTTTAGTGGAAATGATTCCAGATATTTCAAGTAAAGAAACATTAAGTTATATATTATAAATAGATAAAAATATAGTTAATTTTTATTAAAAATTATTCTAAAATATTATGGAAGTTACTTCTTTCAAGAATATTGGGTACAAAAAGATGTTAATTTGAATAAAAAGAGTTAATTAAATTACCTAAATACAAAAAAACGTATTTCACTATTGGGTTTGAATTACCCTGGCATGGAGAGCAAGAGTACTCTCCTTGTTTTGTATAAGATTATCCTTTATTATAAATAAATTTAAAACATTATTTAAATTTTATATATTATATTATTTACCCCACAACTCTCCGTTAATATCACATTCTTCGCAAAGTGGTCCTATATTTCCTTCTTTGCAATAATTTTTATTTTCATTAGCAGTAATACAGTTTTCAGGTTCATTCTCACAATGGACTATGACATCTGAATCATTCGCTATTCTCCAATAATTATCTTTTAAGATTATTTGGTTTTTTTGACAAGACTCAGCAAATTAAGGACATCTCTTACACTTAATTTCCTACTGCATAGATTACAAATCTTCAAAGCTGTGTGCCTTTTCATAAGTTACTAGCGAATAAGAATTCTTTTGATTAATTAAAAATGGATAAGTGTTTGTCAAAATTTACATAATTTTACATCTTCACACTTATGGCAAGCTAGGGTGAATTAATTAGAAATTTACAGAATTTCACCTTAAGCACAGTTTCTAAAATTAACTTTGAATAAAATGTATCTTTTAATCTCATTTTAGTTAACATCTTCTAAATTGCTAAATTCAGATGCAAAATTGATTAAAAATGGAACTTCCATTACCATATAGTCATATCCTAAAGGTTATCCTATAATAGAAGTATCTTAGATCATATAAAACGAATTAAAATTTTCATTTTGTGTGCTATTTTAGGTTTATATTGTCTAAATTAAATTATACGATAGTTTCTTATCTATAATTAATTTATAATTAGATGATGAAAATAAAATTTAATATTGCTCAAACTCTTGTGCCAATTCTAACCCAAATTAACCTATTCTTTGAGGCTTTTTTAAAATAAAAAATTAAAATTTTTAAGAATTAATGAACATAATTACTAATTTCACCAGCTCATTTTATTCATCAAACAGTGTCAGATTCAAACCTAATAATGATCCACTTCTGATATCTTAAATTTTGAATGCTTATACAACTTTAAGCTTATTTTCTTCAACAGCTTCAAGTATTTCTTTTTTTAAATGGATTTTCTCTTTTTCAAGCTAACTCAATAAAATTTCCTTATTTTTAAAAAAATTATCTTTCAAAAAAGTTTTTAAAAAAATAAATTACTTCTAATATGTATTTTTCTTCATCACTAAAGATTGCTTCCATTCTCATTTTTTGAGGATAAGATGCATAATCATTTCCAAAAATAGTAGCTGCATTTTTTTTGAATATAACTTACTTTTTAAAGTCAAAAGGAAACTAAGGTTTAAAATTAGAAAAATATCTAAATGCTCCTCCTAAATATTGTTAAATATATTTCAGCTTCATTTAAAAAAAATAAAATTACCTATTGGTGCAGTGTTTGATTAAAATATTACATTTTAGACCATTTTGAAATCAAACTTACCAAGGAATAAAGCTCCTCCATATTAAGATGCAGTATTTTATATAAACTATGTTTAAAATATATTTAAAGAAGTTTATTCTTCTTTCTTTGCATCTAAATAAACAGCTCCTCCTATATACCCTGTAGATGATTAGAACTGTGAGTTTTAAATGGAAAGAATTACATAATCTTAAACTGACAATGATGTTCCTTTGCATGATTTACAAAATAAATTAAAAGTTTAGAATTCAAAAATAGAAACAGTGTTTCCTGTAATAGAGAAAAATGAGTGAGAGACTTCGGATTTTAAGTCTTTTAAAGTAATATTCTAAGCTACAATTTCATCGTTGTAAACAATTTTATCATAGTTTTATCCCACGTAAATATTGGTGTACTTAAATATTCCTAAGTTTTCAGTTTTTTATGCAAATAAATCCTCAATTTGAATTAATTTTTTTACTGCTTCAACTTAAAAGATATTACAGCTTAAATTTAAAAAAATGCTCCTTAAATAATGAACTTCTTCAATTTAGATGTTTTTAATGTTAATTTCTTCAACCAAAGATAACTCAAATAGGTTATGATCTGTTTAAATATCATGAAGGTTAATTTCATTTAGTGTTATAATTTAATTGATGTTTAGAGCAGAAATAAATGTTGAGTTTAATGCTGTTACTGATTTAATCTTTAAGTCAATAATTTCAACATTTTCACAATTCTCAAAATAAAATAATTATGAATTTCTTAGAGACGTGTTTTATAAAGTTATATTCTTCATCAACACTTTTTACACATTTTAGAATACGATTTGCAAATTTTCAATTTATTCATCACTTAGAATAGTCACATTAAAAAATTTTATTTTTTAGATTTGAGGATTGAATTTAATTGTCAGCTGTTGAAGATCATATGGAAGTTCTGTTAAATCGACTTTCAAAATAATATTTTGTAAAACAAGAACTTTTTATGAATAAACCATAAACAAGTCAGGATTAAGAAGCAGAATAGATTGGTTAGAAGACGATTAATAGGTAATTGAAGTTTCTAAATATTCACTATTAAATTTATTTATGTAACTAAGCTATTTATTGTTTTAATTTGGAAAAAATGAAATCAAAAAATTATATTTGAGGCTTTGACTTGTGCCTGATAATTATTTTTGAGTAGATTCTATATTTTATGTGTAGTAAAGCAATTGATAATTATTAGATATAGGAGGGAAAGCATATTTGCAAATTTAGGAATTATCTATTGAAATTGTATAATTGAAAAAAGATATACTGCTGAGACCTACTAGATAAATCATACTTTATTCATAAACCCTAGAAATCAATAGCGGTGAGTACATTTTTAATGTTTTAAATAGTTTTATTTAAATTGGCTAGTTTACTAACAAATTAGTCAAGTAAAAAAGCCTCATACCAAATCTCTCTATTGTGACAAATATTTCTTCATTGATTATCTTGATAGAATAAATATATTTACTCTCACGAGGATTTTTGTAGTAGTCTAAAATTTACAATGTTTTTCTATCATATAAATTTATTTAAAATCCACTATAAATAAATATATGATTTGATGTGTTTATTATTGCATTTCCCTACAAAGAAGATAGCTAGATTTTCTGGGTTAACTTTTCTTCATTATTATTGTCAAAGTTAATATGATAAACATTCAAGACTTTAATGTCTTTTTATTAAATAAGAATTCTTTAATAGTCTATATCAGTATAAACAAGCTCAATAGGATATTACTTTTTTAAATGTTAAGTTATCATTTCATTTTTCTTAATATTTAAAATCAAGATTTCTTTTTAAGATTGCAATAGAAATTATCCAGCCTTGTAGTTTACATATTAATAAACTATTGGTTGATTCAGTTAATGTGTGTTAATAATATTTCCATTTAGGATTTCATTGCTAGTAATGTTATCTGTGTCATATTTATATATTTAAACCAAACCTGAAATATCATATGTCATTATGTATGGAAAAGCAATTCTGAGATCTTTAATTCTCATGGATGGATGTTCATATATGAATTAAGGTATAATTTAACATGAGCTGTCATTAGTACACTTAAAGAAATACTAAATAATTTTTCTTTCTCTGTTGAAACAGATTATGTATTAAGTAAAATCATAACTAGAATATGCATTTTTAGAGCTGTCCTATCTACAATTTATGACTTTCTGATCCACCAACAGAGCTACTATTTAGACTTATTGATACTTTATACTAAGTAGATGCACTTCTTCTTAATCATATGCAACAATAAAAGATGGATTAATTTAAATAAATTTGCGATAGTTATAATTAGATCTGATCAAAAAATATTATTTATTTTCTTTCATCATAATAATGTTGTTAAATCCATCTAAGAAGATAAATTATTTATGTTATCTATCATAAAAATAAGGCCTTTCATATTCAGGATCTCTTTCTAGATCTTAATTATCAGCACTTGATGATTCTAAATCAGGTATTTATGTATATAATCCTCCTCTACTCCAATAAGCTGATCCTTCTATGCTAAATATATGTTCCTTATTGTAAGCTATGATATTATTATGAATTTTGTCAAATAATAAATTCTAAAATGGAATATCACTGCCATCTAATTCATCAGTAATTCTGATAACTTAATCTTCTCTAATTTCTCTTTTACCATTTTCTTACTCCCAAAATAAAATGTTACCAGATTTTTCAATTCCAATAATCCTATTTGACTCATTATCGTACCAAATCTTTAGCAAATTCTATTTTTTAAAATAATTTATTTTAACTAACTAATTATAAATTTAGACTTTACTATTTTCCCATCAAATAAATCTCCCTCGATAGATCTAAGATTAAAAAATTATTCATAATTGAATTTCATAATACTTCCTTAGTTAACGCTTTCTTGACCTAAAAGAACAGCAATGATTTTAGGTTAATTTAAAACCACTAGCTATACAATTTAATCATAAACTTGCTTATCTAAATACTGAAGTGACTATCTATCATATATTCTAAAATAGTTTTTGCTCCATTTGACTATAATAGTGTCTCCAAATTCAAGTCCTTAACTTGACTCATCTTCAAATTTAGTTATCACTTATAGAATTGATTCTAATTAAGCTTTATTTATTTCAAAAAAAAAAAATGACATTAAAAAAATGAAATTTTTTGCTTGAAGTACCTTGAAAGTTATATGCAACTAAAGTTGTTGGAGATTAAATGAAAATTCTTTAAAAAGCTGAATCAACATAGAATTTATTGATAGATGTTAGATTCTATTCAGTTTCATAAATTTGTAAAATTCTGTAATCAAATGAATTTGGTGAAATTTCCCAAGAAATAACTTAACTCTCAGAACAAGTGTACAAGATTCCATTTGCATCAAATGTGAAACTTTAAATTGGTTTTTTATGCAATAAGAAGAATGAAGTACATTAAATTCTTTAGGAATGTGCAATGTTTATGCAAACTTCAAAATTTTTTGATTTTTCAAAGAAGACAAATAAATTTTAAGATTAGATATCAAATTCTTTCACATTTTAGCCAAAATCATGAAAAGTTAATTTGTTTATTTAATAATACCACAAAGCTATTTAAGATGAATTTTTAAATTAAACTGTGACCAAATTTAAATCTTTGTAGTAGATTACATTACTTATTTCATCTTAAAATTGCATATCTATAATCATAGAGTTATCAACTAATCTCCATATTTCAATAACAAATTTAAGAACAATAAACATCAGTTAATCTATTTCATCTATCTTAGCAAAAGATATATCATTATTATGCTTTGAGGAAATAAATTAGCTATAAATGTTGTTATTCATATTTTAGTTTATTTCAACACCAGAGTGGAGCTTATTAACAACAAATTTATCGAACTTCTCATTATATATAATACTAGTTGGGTGTGATTAGTCTAAATTATCTGTGTAAAGTTATTCAACTCTGTATGGTGATATTTTGTTATCCTGTACTTGATTCTTGTAGATCTTCATTTACTGTATGTAATTGCATCCCCTGTTATATATAATACTTCAATATAAAAAGCGGTTGAAAATACCATTTTTTTAAGAGATTTTAAATTAATCAATTTTAATTTGTTAAGAAAAGCAAATTTATATTAATTGAATTCATTAGTTTATTTAAAAAATAAATTAAAAAAAAATAACATACTCACAATCATCTATTCCATATAGAATCTAAGCTTATTATGAGTAATAAGATTGCTGAGTCATTCTTGTGTAGAAAGATTCAAAGATTTTTATGTTAACTTTTCCCTCATTATTTACTTCTAAAACCCAAAATTAAATTTAGGTTCTCAACCTGATTTGCTAATTTTAACCAATGTCCTAGCTATTTTAGCATAAAGCTAATATTATGTTTTCCTATTATTTTCATACAAATAAAAGTTACTCCTAACTAGAACTAATTATGACAATAAAAAATTTAATATAAAATTAATCATAGCACTAAAATTAATTCATTACTTCCAAAAACCAAAAATTCTTCAAGATTGTATTACTTTGTTGAGTCATAGATAATTTTTGTTTGTTAAAAGTGTAAAATATATTTTCGCCATTTTAGCTCGAAATCAAAAGGATACTTTCTTCTTTGTTTAATTTAGCATTTTAAATTGTAACTATTAAGTTATCTTCAATAATTTTTTATCGTAGTGTCATAGTATCAAAATCAATTACTTTAGCTACCAAAGAGCCTTGATTAAATAATATCAATTTATTACTTTAATTAATTGCTAAAATTAACTAGATGCTAAAATTCAATGACTCATCTTTTTCTTTTGACTGGGAATATTTTTCTCCTATCATAAGAAGATAAATTTAATTTTAATAATTTTAAAGTCTGTAACTCACTATTGTGTTTTAATCATAAAAAAGAATGGATTTTTTATCCTAGATTGCAATCGCTTACTAAAATTTGAATTAGTTTTATTCTTCAAAATTAAATGATTAAACTACCTCCATTAAAGAATTATTATAATTTATGATAATCTAATTGCTTAAAATAATAACAGTGGTTTACTATAATTAGAGTACATATAAAATTTTCTAGAGCTCATTTGTCTATATCAAATATTTTTTGAGATCTAAAGTCTTAATATGAGATTTTTAAAGGAAATCGTAAATATTTATAAAAGGAAAAGCTGTAAGGTTTGAGATATCGTAATTAAAGATAAATTAATTGTATTCATTCAAACTTATTTCTGTATTTTCTGAAGTAATATTATAATTGAAATTTATATTTTAAGTAATCTAATTAGTTATTTACAATGAAGGAGTTTCTTCTAGAAATTATCTCAATTAAACTTGTATGACTCCTTTTCCTATTATGTAAACATTTGAAGATTGCAAATTGGCTGAGAGAATTTTAAAAGTTTATGATATTTTTATATCTAATTCTGATATTTTCTAAAAAGTTACACCTTGCTTTTCATTTTGAATAAATAACTTTAGATTATTAGATTGATCGACGATTAAAATTGTATTAGAAAATTTAGCATACATTAATATGACCGGCTAAATATTTGATAAATCAATTTAAGTAAGAAATTACAATTTCTAATCCAAAACAGAAATTATATTGAAGTTATCAAGTAAAAAAATTCTTTAATTATCATTAGAAACTACAAAATTCGCAAATTTTTATTAATATGATTAAGTTTTGAATCTGAGATTTAATGGAAGGTTTAATTATTATGATTAGAAAATGTATAGAATAGATTCCTCTAAAATAAGTAGATTTTAATAGAAGAAAACTTAAATTTAAACTAATTTTGACTAGTTCAAAAGAAAATAATTTGTGTTATCATTATCTAGGATATTAATAAAGTATTATAGATTCTCATCTGTTTCTATAGTAAAATAAACATTCTAATTCATCATGTTCTAAAATTAAAAATTATCACTTGATTTGAATGTAACCTCGCTCATACTAAAAATATCAAACATTATTATTTCAGTATACCTACCAGTTTTAAATTCTTACTCTATTTTCTGGGTATGAAAATTAAAAAAATATATATTCCTTTCCACTCCAAACATAAGTAAAAGATTTTTATCAAGTATCATTATGCTCTTCTACTTAATTCTCTCATTTTTCTCATTTTTTCTTTTCAAATATTACTTTTTTATACTGAGTGATGTTACATCATACTAATACACATCTCCATTTTATTTTAAAAGAAAAAGTTCTTTTTCATTCTTATTGTATGCTAAATGACGAATGCCCAATTAAATAGGTAGCTTTGAAATTTAAACTCCAGTAGCTAAATCAAATAAGTTAATGCTATAAAAGTCAGACGAAACCATCAAATTTAAATCCTCATCAATTATAAAATTATCCTACATCAACTCTGGATACTCATATCCTATTTCCATGAACAGTGAGCAGTCCCTAACTTTCTAACATACTCTATGTAAACTGTCTTCGTATTCATAAAAATTCCTACACTCCGATTAACATTTTAAAGTGTTGTAAAGATCTAGATATGTACCCTACTAACACTAAGATACGCAAACTTATTTTTCTTCATCAAATATAAAATCGGTTTAACACAAAATGCAATACCCTTTATCACATGACTAACAAAATTAACAACCCTCTAATTCTTAGTTATCTACAATATCCTAAAGAGAAGAAAGAGCCTTTTAATTATTTTCCGTGGCTGTTTTAATTACACTAAAGCCAAATTAAAGTATAATAAAAAGAAGGATCATTTATTCTACTTATAATTTTAATATTATTCTAATATAATAAAATAAAATATTTTTATGTCTAAACTCTATTTTTATATTATTTAAATATGTCCTATAATTAATCAAAGTATTTTAGTCAGTTATTCACCTACTTTTTGTGTTTAAATTTTTTAAAAAAGATTATTTCACCTTGATTTAATTTATTTATTTGTATTAATTAAATTACAACTATTTCCCCCAATTTTTAATTACTAGATTTTATGAAAAATAATTACTGCTTGCTTAATAATTTTGATATTAGGTTAATTATTTTAAAAATATGAAATTCAAAAAAATATTCCACCAAAAATAATTATTCAAAAAAATAGCTTTTTGATCTTGAAAAATGATAATCTGGTAAATACTATTTATTATACTTATAAATAGAGTTTATGTTTTATTAAAAAATTTAAATAAATCTTTGAAATATTGCTATGAGCTTTAGATTTGTAAACATTTATCTAGGATAAAAAGTAAAAAAGGCATTTACTTTCAATTCAATTAATTTTTTATAAAAAAAGAAATTAACAATTTCCCCCAAAGCAATTTTGCACAGATTCCTTACTTATTTACTTGAAAATCTTTTATATAAATAAATATGCAAGCTAAGAGTTTTCTGGTATCTGAAAATTCTTACACCCAATTAATGGTAAAAAATGCAAATTTTATCAATGAAATTAAATTTTGAGTAAAATAAAAATTTATTCAGCATAAATTTTCCATATTCCTCACTCTCAAGTCTTATTTTAAAATTAAGTTTGATTTTTTTGTATTTTTACAAGTTTATTTGCAGCAATTATTAATGTAACAATATTAGAAATAATCAATTTAATTAAATTATTTTCATTAGAATAAAATTAAAAACTATTTCCAAAAATTTTTGAATTTTCTATTATTTTAATTTTTTTCTATTATTTAAAAATGAGTAAACAAACACTTCTATAAGAATATTATTAAGAAAATATAATCAGTAATTTATTTTTAATTTATTATTCAGATTATACTTTTAAAAATGAAATAAATATTCTTTGAGAATATGAATGGCAATATTCATTTTAATCCATTTTGTTTGATTGATGAGTTTTTTCGAAAAAATAAATTTGTGAACAAATACTTAATTTAGTCTAAATCTTTTATACAAAAAGCAAGATCAGTCTGTTTTGTCCCAAAAAAAGGCTCCGTCCAATTATTTAAAAATCAAGATATTTTTTTCTAATTTACTTCGATTTTAAATTATTCTTCTTTTTTCCACCTCCTAAAAAATGCTGTAAAATAATTTTGAATGGATTAAATTTTGGTATTTTAAAATATTTCTTTCAAAGAATTTGGATAAAATAATTGTTATTTTAGAAATATTTCAATTTTAGTGAAATGATTATTTTTTTCTGCTAAAAAACTTATAAAACTCAAAATATTTTAGTTCTAATCAAAACCTTTGGATTTAAATATTTATCATATTTTAAAAAAAGTTTAAGAGCAGACTATTTTTATTTAAAAACACTTAAACCTAATAATTAATTATTCGTTTTATCTCCGATTGATGACAAATAAATTCCTTTACCATAAATATCAATACTATACTAAAATTTTTAGATATTTATTAATTTTTTCAAAAAATAATGATAAATATTATGATAAAAATATATCTCTCATAAAGTTATAATTTATGAGCCCTTAAAGATTTTTTTTAATGCTAAGTTTTAATAATAAATAAATAATATAAAGATAGATCCATTAGTATTTTAGAGAAGAAAAGTTTTATAGACTCTTTTTTTAGTACTAGTTTTGAAGTTATATACTTAGATTACTATTTTATTATTATATTTATTTATACTTGTTTGAATATTGGTATTATTGCTGATTTATTTCCTTAATACAGAATTCTAATGGGTGAGATTAAGAAATGTTTAGAAAAATCTCTAGGTTACTTATTGTTAATTGGTTAAAATGATATTGTTATAGTGAAATTAGAAAAAAAGAAAAGCCTCTGCTTTTTAATAAATTCCGAATGTTACACTTCAATTAAAGAAGATTAGTTAAAAATAGTTTCAATAAAGTAAGTGATATATAAGATATCTATCATACATCAAAATACGAAATAAAAAGTAATTTTTAAGTTCCACAAGAAATTATTAGTTTATTGAATTCTAATGAGTCATTATTTTTAAAAATCTTAGAAAATATAGAAAAATTTTTGAAATTAAAAATTTTTTAACTTTATTGGATGATAAATAATAAATTTATTGATTAATTAAAAAAGTAATTGATGTATAATTGACTAATTAATATTGAATATATTTATTAGGTTTAAGGGATCTACAGATTTTGTACTGAATTGTTTATTGAGTGGCAAGTAACCAATTATCATTTAAAAATTAATTTCAAAAAAACATAACAAAAAGAAATGAAATTTTATTTTTGTTTTAGAAGGGGATAAATTTATAAAATATTTTAGTTTTTAATTGAAAGATAAGAATTAATATTAAATCTACTTTAAATATAATAATAATTTATAAATTCTATTCGTTTTTATTAAGATACATTCAAAAACCCGTTTTTATTTAATCAATATTATCTAATTTTTAATTTGATTATCAAAGTTTTCTATCTTTCAACTTAAAAAATCTGAATACAATATTAATACATTTAAAGATTTAATATTAAGAAATAGACGAACAAGCTATAACCTTTTTATAAACAAATTAGCTTTTTTGTTCAGCGCGACATGTTGAAATAACACGGAGGTTCTTTTAAAACTAGAACCGGGCACTCAAAGTTAAAATTAGTTGAAGAAGTTACTCTTCCTAATCAATCTGAAGGAGGAATATTTGATTTCTTTTCTTTTTCAAGTATTAAAAAGAAAATATAATCTTGGTGCAATAGTATCGTAAATAATGAAAAAGTTCATAGATTCTTGAGCAAAATTGGCTAGGATAGTAGTAAAGATAAGGATGATACTAGTGCTGATAAGGGTAAAGAGACTACAGAGAAAAAAAAAGAAACTACTGATAATAATAAAAATGAAATAACAGAGACTAAAGATCCTACTGAAACTAAAACAAAGACTGAAAGTAAAGAAGAATTGAAGGTAAATAAAGTGACTGACTTCTAAACTGCTTCTTACTTTGCTGCTAGTTTTATGTTTATATTAGCTATTTACTCTTTCAACTCAGTAAAAACAGCTAGAAGGGGAGTCTTCATAGGATTAGGAGGTATGATTTTAGCTATTTGGGCTTCTTTCTTTTCAAGTACTTGGGATCTTGGCGATTCATTTAGATGGTTAGTTTCTTTCCTAGTAGGAGGAGCTATTGGTTTGTTTGCAGGTCTCACTGTAATAATAAAATTACTATATTACTAATTAAACAGAAAATTAAAAATATTACTAAACTCTCACTATTTAATTTATTTTTTAATTAATCATTTTAACTTTCTTTTATTTCTTAAAATAAAATATTTTATTATAATAATAAAACCATTAGGCAAAGATGTCATAAATTGGTCAAACTATTTGCTTGTTATAAGCTATGGTTGGAGTTGGTTGCTTTTTACTTGGCTTAGCATAGTATGAACGTTATGAGTACTTAGATGTTGAATTTGAAGGCTTTGCTTCAATTTAGACTGTAATTGTATGCTGGTTGGGATCTACCCTGTTTTCATCAACCTTGACTTCCTTCTATAAGCTTGATAAAAAAAATCTAGCTAAGGCACCTTTGGAAACTATTGGAAAGAAAAGGGATTTGTTTAACACAATCGTTATCATCAGTATTGTAGTTTTATCTATCCTCTATATTTGGTTTAACTTTGGATGGACTCTTTGGGTTATTATCTTCCTCTCACTTTATATTGGTTGGGGATTGGTAAAAATTCTTCCATTTTAAATTAAAATGATTATTTTTAATATTTCTAATATTAAATCAATTAAAAATAGACCGTTTCTGCTTAACCTAAAGAAATGAATATTGTTGTTCCCTGCTAAACTTTCTTAACAGGTTTAACCATTGTTTTTGTTGGCTTTATGCTTGATAGACATTATTTATTGCTTGTTGGTGCTCTTTGCTTAACAGGTGGATTATCATTAACTTTGTAATCTGCTAGAGGATTAAATGTAAAGGTTCATTAAGTTTTCTTCAAGAGTTGGTCAAAGAATAGCAACGACTCTGTTGCTTCTGGTAAAAATATATTTTTTATAAAAATTAATAAATTGATTTAATAAAAATTATAAAACAGAAAATTAATATTTTGGATATCAAAACTAACTCATCAACGAAAATGATCTTTCTCATGAGTTGCTTTATAATGACAAAATTGTATTTGTACCTGGTAATGGTATATATTAATCCAATTCTACTTAGGCAATTAGTGAAATTAGTTTCGCATTATAACATTTGGGAAAGCAAGTTACTTTTTGTGTTCATCCTTGCTCTGGAAGAATTCCTGGTAAATTATTTTTAATGAATAAATGTTTCAAATTTTTATTTATTTTATTGTTGTTTAAATAATTAGGACATATTTAAGCAGTTTTAACTTCATTTGATATCCCTTACTCTAAGATTAAGTAACTAAATGAAGTAGATTTTGCTGATTATGATCTTGCTGTTGTTGTTGGAGCTTATGATGAAGTTGATCCTGATAATTTGACTGACAAAAACAGTAGTAACTACAAAATGCCTACATGCAAAGTTTGGGAAGCTACTAAGGTTATTTATGTTGAAACTTAAGTTGAAAAATACAAAGGAAATGGATTATTTGATAAGCAAAATATCTCTGTCTTAAAAGGAGATGCATGCAAACTTTTGACTAATATTGTTAAAGATTTCTAGAGAAAGGGTTTCACTGATATGGATCCTGAAGAAAGAAACCTTATTTTATCAGGAGTAGCTATTTAAGTTCAATCAAATTCAGTCCCTTAACAAACAGCTAACCCTGATGATTTGGAAGACCTCGTTAAGAAGGCTACAAGAAGTAATTAATAATTTTAAATTATTTTTTTAAAATAAAAATTTTTTTCATTAAAAAGTTTTGGGTGTGTATAATGAGCAATCTGATAATAATGATACTAGAGTGGCCATCACTCCTTCTGCTGTTAAACCTTTATTGAAGTAAACCTAAAATATTTAATTATAACAAGATATTTATTTCTTTTATAAATAGAAATGGAGTTCATGTATGGATTGAGAAAGATTCTGGTAAATCTAGTGGATTTTCTGATGAGCAATACTACAAGGCTGGAGCAAAAATTGCTACTTCAAATGAAATTTTCTAAAATGCAAATATCTTAGTTTTTATTTCTTAAATAAAGGATAAGCAAATTAATCAAATTGGAAAGGCTGTTGAATTATTGGTAGCTCCTCTTGGAAAAGAAAAGAAACAAATTATTGCTAAACTATCTAAGAATGAGAAACTTTCTGTGATTGACTTAAGTGACATTGCTCCTGAAGTTTTACGTGCTCAGAAGCTAAGTACATCAGCTAATTAAGAAACTCTTTCATGTTATCGTTCAGTTTTTGAAGGTTTTTATTACTTAAACAAGATTGCTCGTCCAGTCTATAACAGTACTGGTAGATCACCAGGAGCTCACGTTCTTGTTATTGGTGCAGATCAATTAGGCTTAACTGTAGCCAGCATAGCAAAATAATATGGATCTGTTGTTAAGGTCTACGACAGAAGAGATGGATTAAAGCATTTAATTAAGAAAAGTGGTTTCATTCCAGTTGAATTCGTGTAATATTTTATTTTCTCGTCTTTTAAGAAATTAACAAAATTTTTTTATAGTTATGAAATAGTTAATAACAACCCAAATCATGTCGAAGAAATTCAAAAGAATGCTCTTAAGGAAGTTCTTAAAACAACTGATCTTGTTATCACAGCTTGTAAAAATAACAAATATTAATAGAAGATAAAAATATTATTATTTAAAATTAGCTTTTAAGGATGATGGATCTGCTGTTAAAATTTTAAATGAAGAATTATGCAGCTTGATGAGAAGAGGTTCTGTTATTGTAGATTTAGCAGCAGAAAAAGGAGGTAACACTTCTTTTACTTAACTTGATAAAGTTAATTATGATACAAATTTGGGTATTCATGTCGTTGGATATGGATTTGGAACCTATTGCTAAAAGCTAAATAGATAATCTAGTGAACTTCACTCTTTGAGTGTTAATCACTTATTCAATTAGATCTTCTTAAACAAAAATTTAGAGCTTGGTTTGATTGACTTAGAAGATGAGACATTGAGAGAAGTTTGTGTAATGAATAATTTAAAATTAATTTTTAATTTTTAAAATAAATATTTAAAATAGTATTTACACTAAGGCAAAGATGTCTCAGATAAATCAGTTAAGAAGCATCAACATGTCCATGAAAAAATAGCTAATGAAAGTGAGATTCCTGATTAGTCAGAGTCAAAATTAGTTGATAAGTAAGATGATGAAAGTGAAAAAAAAGCTATTGATATCTAACACTCAGAAGCTTCTGTTCATTTGGATGGCACTGATAAATTATTGGAAGAAAATAAAGAAAAGACATTTGGATAAAAATGCAAAGACACTCTCAGAAAGACAGGGGAATTATATGAAAGCTCTAAAGAATATGTTGTTAACTTAGTCAGTGATTAATTTAGTGAAAAAAGAGAAGAAGAAATCAACAAGTATTCAAAAATTACTCAATTTTATTTATTTACAAGATTACAATTTTACTAAAAAAAAAAGGAATCCAGGTGTATTTGCAACTTTTTTAACTTTGTTTGTTCTTCTTTTGTGTCTTTTCTTGGGAATTTTAACTGATAGTGAATTCATTTTCTAGTTAGGGCTTTTTATTCTTGCTTTGTTTGTTGGTGATACAGTAATCAGATAAGTCGATCCTGGTTTGAATGGACCTTTACTTCTGTTCTTATAAACATTGAGTGGAAGTATTGGTATTGCTTGTATGCTTATTTTCTCTCAAGAAGAGAATGTAGCTTTCTTCTCTGCCTTTACAATCATTGCAACTCTAGGAAATATGTTTGCTATGGTGTGCGTTGTTGGTGGTTTTGCTCTTACAATTAGAGCCATTACTCACTTTACTCCTAGAGAATACAGAGTAATTGATAACTCTGAATGATTTTATATATTTATTGACCTTATATTTTAATTGGAAAAAAAAAATTAAACAAATCAGTAAACGCTTTATTTAGTTTTTTATTTGTTTTATGATTTCACTTAAAGAATATATTTTAATTATATTTCTAATATTTTTATTGAGAATTATTTGTGTTTATTTAACTTTTATTTTCAAAACAGTTTTTAATTAAATGAAAAAAAATATTTTCGAGTTAAAAAGAATTTAGATTATTTATTTTCGTTTTATAATTCAATTTCAAACTTACAATTTAAATTAAAAAAAAAAATCTTTATTTTAAAAATGAATTTTTTTAGAT